>JAPZDX010000010.1:1738492-1751762 GCA_029783625.1 Naso annulatus | reverse complement strand
TGTAAGTATGTGATTTCATTTGAAAACTTCAAATTGTCAAAAATGATTCTTCTGATTTTTACGTTTTTGTCACGTGAAATAATAAACAGTGGGTTAGCAACCATATTTATCAGGCCTTGGTCATACTAAACTTATGATGAACTGAATTTTGTGTCCAGTTTTAAAGGGCTAGTGGTGGATCTAGAGGATGGAAACCTTGTAAAACTGGCTGAAGATGGAACTGTCTTACGGTATTCTCTTGCTACATAAAATTTATTTGATCTTCCCCAAACATCTGATTAGTTTTTTTTTTTTTTCGAGAGTTCTTAGTGGTTTTTTTACTGAGTTGTAAAGTGGATTAATAAAATGTGTTTTGTTTTTTTAAATCCTGCATGATTAGAGCAACGCATGGAACCAATGACCTCAGTACAGAAGAGATCATCAAGCATTATGGTCCAAAAAGGGAGTGGAGGCACTTCAACAGCCTCAATACGTCCTTCACAAGATCTGGTATAATATTTATATCTACCTTTATTTCTTGTGCTACCGGCTAAGAAGGCTATCGTGCATTAACTAGGATTTTTTTTTACATCACCTTTCCCTGGATTTCATTGTTTCACTTATCTTTTGTTTGGTCTTTGTAGCAAAATACTATTTCTATGACAACTACTTTGATCTACCGGGGGCTCTCCTCTGTGGAAGAGTTGTGGACATGTTGCATAAGGTAATGTTCGATCAGGTATAGTTTTGTGTAAGTGGTTGTGATTTTCACATATTCATGTACTAAAATGTAACTATCTTTTTTTTGCTTTGTTTTTTTCCAAATAGAGAGGAAATGAAGTGAATTCTGACTTTTGGAAAGACATGGTTGCTGCAATCGACCACAATTATAACACATCTGCATTCAAAGGTATGTCTTTAATTCCAAACAGCACACATTTTAGTTTATACCTTATTACTTAAATTTTCTAGATCCATACGGTAAAGAAGAACAACACTCACATAATACACAGAGGATGTGTTTATATTTGGAACAAGAACTTTTATTCTGTGTTTTGGTCGGTAAGTGGTACATTACTTTACATATTCAATGAGACACAGTTGTTTGAAAAAAAAAAAAGCAGAATGAATTCCTCGTTCTATGTGGTTTCACTGATCACAGTGCTTGTGAGAATGTGCTAATCCTATATAGTTCAAACAATTTTTAGTGTCCTTTGTATGCATATTACAGAAAATTTCTTTAACAACAGACATAATTAAGACAAACACAAATAACAGACATCTTAAAATGTTACAGGCAGTTTTAAAGCACCATTTGTTGTATCTTCCAATAGTATTTTTATGTTTCTTCAAATTCCAAAGACACACACATTGTAAACTGAGTAAAGGGAGCAATTTGAATTGTTAATTTTAAAATTGTATCTTTGTTATTCAAATACTCTTTAGAAAATTTACGGTGTTCATATCATTTTAATGATATACTTGAAGCATTTAGAATTTTAAAAATAACAACCATATTAATATTTAATTTACAATCACAATTTGGATTTTTTGGGCTGTTCTGTTTAAATGAGTAGTTCAATGTTTCGTAAAGTTTTGTGGTTCTTTTTTGGATTTGTTAAATCACGTTGAGGCAATCAAGAACCCAGAGAAAGCACAGTGAACATTATCTGCTGCAAATATACCATTACTGTCCTCATCAGGGACCTGGACATACACTCTGTCACCATCATTCAGCATAAGCACAGTACTGCTGGACATCTGATCCAGGAAGCCCTTGTTGTACTCATCATAGGTGAAAACAACTGGTTCCTCATTTTTGTAAAGAGCTACCAGTGCATTAGCACCATTGACATGGATATGATAGCTAAAATAGTAGAGACCTGGGATCTGGCAGGTAAACACACCACTTTGGGGATCATAATGGTGCTCTCCATTGTACAAAATCTGGTTAAACTGAATAGGGGTTGCGGCTGCAGGGTATGCCGTGGTCAGCACAGCACTGAAGGCAGACATGGGGGCCTTTACCATCTCATGACCCATTACAACCTCGTGGGACTTAATTGGCATGTTCTTCTCATGGTGGTAAACCACCTCTCCTGGGGGGCCAGGTGGACCAGGAGGACCCGCAGGACCTGGGAGACCATCATGACCTCTGGAACCTGGAACTCCAGGTGGACCCTGTGGACCAGAGACTCCCTTAGACGTAAAGCCAGCTGGGCCAGGTGGGCCTGGTATGCCTGGAATACCTGGACTGCCCTTATTTCCTTGGGGACCTGCTGGACCAGGGGAGCCAACTGGTCCCATGGGCCCTGGCCTTCCGTCCTCACCACCTTTTCCTGGTGCTCCTGTGGAGCCTGGTTGTCCTTTTGGTCCTGGGGCACCATTTGCGCCTGGTAGTCCTGGTGCACCAGAAATGCCTTGACCACCCTTTTGTCCCTGAGGACCAGCATGACCTGGCATTCCTGGAGGACCTACTACCCCAGGGGCACCTGGTTTTCCAGGGAAGCCCTGAGCTCCTGGCTCACCTTTGGTTCCTCTTGGGCCTGGTGCACCGACCATACCAGCGTCGCCTTTTGGTCCTTCGGCTCCTGCCTCGCCCTGGAATCCTCTTGCTCCCTGTGGACCAGCTGGGCCAATAGGTCCTGGAGCACCTGGCTGGCCAGTAAAACCAGTGGGGCCTGGCTCTCCTTTCTGACCAGTGGTTCCTGGAGTGCCAGGGGATCCTCTACTACCTGGTATTCCAGGTTCACCGGGTTTGCCAGCACCTGGCATTCCGGGAGAGCCTGGCTGACCAGGTTGACCATGTGGACCCTTGGGCCCCATAGGTCCAGGTGTACCTGGTGTACCACTCTCTCCTGGTTTTCCTGGTGCTCCTGTGCCAGGAGCTCCTGTGTGACCCTTTGGCCCTGGCAAACCCATTGGCCCAGGACTTCCGTCTCTTCCTGGCATGCCAGCCTTACCAGGTTCTCCAGGATAGCCAGGTGCACCAGATTTACCAACTCCTGGTTTTCCTGGCATTCCAGGGGGACCCATGGGTCCTACTGTGCCTGGTGATCCTTGAGCCCCAGGAATTCCAACACCTCTGTCTCCTTTGTTGCCAGGAAGACCTGGAATACCAGGATGACCCTTCAAACCAGGCTCTCCTCTTGGTCCCATTGCCCCAGGGATACCAGCTGGTCCAGATTTTCCAACAGAAGAAAGTCCAGCAGGTCCAGGTGATCCAGGTGATCCAGGTGCACCTCTGGGACCCATTGCTCCAGGTGCGCCAGGTGCACCTTTATCACCTGGGAAACCAGGGCTACCTGGTTTTCCAGGGCTACCTGGGGAACCAGGTTTACCTGCTTGAGAGTAGCCAGGAGATCCAGAAGGTCCTGGTGGGCCTGGTGGTCCAGGATATCCAGTTCCACTCTGTCCAGGGGGCCCAGGTGGTCCCATTGGTCCTGGCTCACCTGGAGCACCTTGAGCACCATCTCTGCCTGCAATGGCTAGGGAATACATGAATACAAAAACAAATATTGAGGTCATTTGATGTACACATTATAATATCACAACTTTGATAGACTAATTTGGTTCATTTACATGTGTATAGGTGGATATAGTAAACTGTCAGTCTGTTGTACTGAATAGTGCTTAGTAATACACATGACGTTGTAGATGGATTTAAATATCACAGATGCCAGCATACAACTAAACAGACACAGATACTACAAGAAACTGCTTTATTTTGAAGCATTTCTTTCCTGCACATTCTTTTTTGGAGTTTTTCAATACTTTAGGTAAGAAACCTCCCTGGCCTTTGAATAACCCAAGAGTTGGTATTCATCATAAGACCACAACCTGACTTGAAAGACTACTCCCAGTGATTGTGGGGTGGGTTGAAGGGGCAGCACTCCTTTTTCCTTGGAGAGTCTTTACAACACCACTGGTGTGAGTTGATGTTCTCACCAAGCTTATGTCTGCTGGCATGGGACTGAAACCACCAGCTCCTCCTGTGATTCTCAGTTTTATTTGCCTGCACTATCGTACACCCTTTAATTTCCTGCACTGGCAATGACTATGAATGTATAGTTAGTGGTCTGCAAGTTGTCAACATCTCCTCGATGCATTTCCTGCCATATTGCATAGAGTTTATGGGCGAGGTCAGATAAGTGCAAAAATATGCACTAAGAGGTTATGTAAAGCATCAGTGTGTTGTGTTATTTGAGGTATTTTCTGAATAATCTATATTTATTACCAAAATCATCATTAAAATACAACAATCATATAAAATCTACATGTGGAAGAGGAGACTTTTTTTTCTCTGTCTTTTCTAATATTTTATGGGATAACAGGTAAAAAAGGGGTCAGAAACATTATGAATAATTATGACTGAAGTCCAGGGACTCATAAACTATCTTAAATCATTTTTCAGAATTGTTTTATTTGTGATGGCTTGGCAGTTTACAAAATCAAACAAAAATATTACTATTTTTTCATATTTTGTTAGTTTAAAGCCAGTTTTTGTAGTGCAGATGTGGCATCGAATATGTGTTTAGTGTCTCTTTAAAGTTGCAATGGAAAGATGTAATAATTACAAATATTTCCAAGCCTACCTTTCTGCAATCAGTAATCAGTAATATTGAAAACCGTTACCAGTTAGGTATTTGCAATTCAATGAATAATGATAGTAATAAACTTTGATTCATCAGGGCTTTAACACTGAATATGAATAAAAAGAGGATCTAGAAACTATCCAAATAAACACAGAGCATCTTTGATGAAGTTGCAATCACACTGCTGGATGCATAATTGTCGAAAGAGGAAAAAGAGTATGACTTGTCAAAGACTCAAATCCATTCCTGATAGCCTCTCTATTTATTTATGTATTTATTATTTTGTGTGTGTGTATGTGTTTTGAGATGAAAACACTTTGACAGGCCTGTAATTTTCTACCCACTTAAAGCTGTGCCTGAATCCCCATAACGGACATTTGGGCCAGAATTGGACTTTTGACCGCCAGAAACACCACAAAGTGGAGGTGATGATACTGTACACAGTAGCTGACCCAGGAGCTGAACCATGTGTGACCTGTTAACACTGCAATTTACTGTTCTACATATATTCAGTCTAGTGCTTACATTCATCCTAAATATGGTGGCCTTCAACAAACACCCATAGTCCCTGTTTTTATTCTGTATTTTGATTTTTACTCATTATCCACTATCCTGAAAAATTTGGCTCCATTGTCTCTGCTAAAAAGTTAAGCTTCAATAAATTTACAGTAGTTTATTCGTTAGACCTAACATTTGAACTTTTGGGTGTTTCTGTGCAGTATATGTGTTCTTTATTCCATTTTAATTGTGTGGTGTTATTTTTATACCACAGCGTCGTTTGTTAGGGTGTTCCTGTGATGAGATAACATCTGTTTTGGAGATTTGTCAAATTGGAGCTCTTAATGTCAACTCTCTGTTCCATTTTTTATGTGAAGGCACACTGTCACACCACATCAGAAGCTCTTAAAAATAAAACTGGAGAGATGTAAATTCTCAATAGTCAAATTTAGAACTTGAAAAATTAGTTTGGTGGAAAAAAGTGTTATACATCAACCTGGCAGTTTCATTGTGACCGCTGCTTATAGTTTTTTATGACACATGCAAAAATGACTGTTTCCTTTTTTGAACTTGCTTTTTCACAGATATACAACCCTTCCACAATTATATTTAGTCATACACATTCACAGCAGTCCAGTCAGATGAACTACAGCCTTCTGCTTTAACAAGTAAGACACTTCACTTAACCTGCTTGGTCGTGCACCATGATGGAAATTACTGAAGTAAAGCAGTGTTTGGCTAGATGTGTATGAGGCATCACACTGGCAGGCTGCATTAGTGGGCAATGGCTTAAATCTGCAGTTAAGTAAGAAATATGTATTTTTTGTAATATTCTTTACAAAAAGTTTGAAGTAAAGTTGCAGTGACTTGCTTAATTGTTCTCCAAGAGTGACATCTGACTAAGTTTTATGCAGTTGTAGGCCGTAACTCTGTATTTCATGGATTCATTTTAATTTTCCGAGTAAAACATCCTTGAAGTTTGCCTACTTCCTTGCTTTTCAGCCACATGATTAGTAATATGTCCTAGAAATTGCACTAATGGTTTAACTTCATTTGTCATCTGGCGCTATTTTGGAGATTCATTTATCTAAATTTGTTTTAATTGTTGAACTAAAAACACGGAATATACAGCTGATACAGTACGAAAGCAGTTTAACTTTGACGCCTGCAGTGATTTTGAAGGGAAGAATGGACATGCCTGGAAAAATTATTACACTAAATATAGATAAACGCAGGCATCTTTTCTACACCTGCCAATTTAAGATAAATTTGAAAAACTTGTATTTCCCTTATGACTAGACTGTCCTAATTGTTATTTAAAACATCACAGGTGAGAAAAGCAGCATGTGACTCACCATGACCCTTGACGGGGTAGGGATTCTTGCTCACTCTTGCCTTATGGTAGTATGCCTCAGACAGTGCTAGGAGGACGATGATAACGCTTGCTACCCTCAGGTCCATCTTGTGAAGCTAAACCTGCAAATACATAATCCTTTCATGAGAAGATGCGTTGTTTGCTGTCTTTGTCATTTGTCATCATGTGGGTCTGCAAACAAAAAGCCCACGTAAGACAAGTGAAGAGTTGCATGGCACATGTGTTGCTGCACCTGACTGAACATTTACAGTGAAAGCAAAGTGCAGAGTGTTTGGAGCATCAATTCATCTTACATTGAGAGACATTAAACGTTAGAATCGTTCATTTCTATAGCTATCAGATAATACTTTTCTATTAGTTTTGCTCTCCTGAAGTGAGCAGCTGCTGTGAGAAGTATCCACCTGTAACATCTCTGAATTAAGATATATATTTTTTAGTAAGTAACCAAAAGGGTTGCATTTCTCTCCAATATTTTGGGGAAATTTAATTTACCAACTCTCTTCACTTCTCTCCCTCTCTGTCAAACTAACAGAAAGTCACAGGCGCAAATTCTCTTCAAGTTTAAAAAGCACATGGCTCATTACACTTGCATCAACCACCAGTGCTCCACCAGCAGTCCTTCCCTCAGAGGGAGCAATGCTGCCGGTGGGGAGCCCTCTGTACACTAACCTGAAAAACAGAAAAATGCCACCTTACCAGGAGGGTTTATGCTCCAAAGAAATGGTGGGGGGATCAGAAGGCTGCGCTGATATATCCTTAGTTGAGGAGTCTGCCTGGCTGAGTGGCAGCTGCTGCTCCCCAGGGCACTGGGCTCAAGGTATTTATACCGACAAGGGCTCCAGCTTCGTGGAGGATCTAACTCGCGTGGAAGGACCTCCCTGCTCTGATGTCATCTTTAATGATGGGTGCCATGTCCTGAGGATGCCTCTCACATCGAGGTGATGGTCCTCCCTCTCCTCCCTGTCTCCTCTGTTTTCATCTGGTTCTCTCTGTCTGTATTGAGCAGCAACAAGGTTATTTTTGTCAAGTTTCTTTTGGCTGATATTCCCTAAGTTAGTTTATGATTTGTTTGCGGAATGAACAACACTGTGTTTGCATTTTTTGACAGATGACTCGGAATTGTTAAACTCATGCTTTAGTGTCCTTTTTTGGTCAGATTTACATTTGTAACTGGACAAACAAGAGTTTATTTAAAAAAAAAAAAGATTAAAAAAATCATGCTATTGACTAAGTGTCTGGAAACAGGATGTTTTTCTGGAAAAGTAAAGTCTGAGCTGACAATATTTTTGTCCTGTCTGACTCTTCAGGCTACTGATGATAGACCACATGTACCAGACTGTCAGTGTTAGTTTAATATGAAATTATATCCGTCTTTTAATGCTGAATTAGATGCTGGAAAGTTTTGGAGGTGCTTTTTTGGGTTTGAAAGGAAGCAGGCAGTATTCACTAATTTGGGTGCATTACTTAACTCCCCACAACTTGACTTGTGCTCAGATTGACATTCCACCTAGTAAAGCCTGTTATGATGCTGGCCGGTTTATGTCTGCATATTGTCTCGATGATTTTTACAAACTGGTATGTGGTTTGCTGCCGGGATCCACAGTGCCGCTTTAAGACAGCAGGAGGCAGGAGTGAGGTTTTGTTCTCACTTGCTACCTGCTTCGTGCTCTGCTCTGCTCTGCAGCAGCGATTCAGTGAGTTGCAGCAGCAGAGGAACTTTAAACAGCTCGAGTTGTGCTGGTTGTTATGAATGTCTTCACACATGTTTTCCCTTACATCAAGGGTTTTAAAAATTTTCAGCAAGTATTTGTTTTTATGCACTCAAGGAGTAAACAGAACTATATTTTAAATTTAATGTCGTGCTGTGTTTACATGTGACAGACACATTGCTTTCTGGCAGGCAGAGATCAGTATCAGAATTTGCTGTCCATTATTGTTAATTAAGAATTTAGGACAACAGTAATTTGTCGTTGTTGTTGTTGTTGTGTTTTTGTGGGTTAGGGTTATGATTGGGATTCTCTCTGGTGGGCAAATTATGCAACAGGGAAACACTCTTTTTAAACTTCCTGAAAACTTCTTTGCATACTCACCAACAAATATGTTAGGATAATCTGACTAATTGGTTGGACAGAAGTCTAAATTCCTAAAAAAAAATACGAATGCTATTCTACACATACTAAAATCTCTCATAAAAGTAAACCTGGGTGGCGAGAAAGGTAACCAGTGTGAACAGAGAAATTCCTAAAGTAGCCTGAAACAAGTTGGGGCCTTGCCCTGGCTTAGTGGTTTTCACTTTTACGTCACAGCTAGATGGTCCTGCGTTTGCTTCCCGTTTGGGGCAAAGCCTTTTTGTTTGAAGTTTGCATGTTCTCCTTGTGGTTTCTTGTGGGTGCTCCAGTCTCTCACCATCAAAAACGTGCATGTTAGATTATTTCTCCTGTGTATGCCCTTGACGAAGCCCTGGTTTACAACTGGATTCGTTCTTGGATGCTGCACAGCAACTGGCCCATTGCTCCTAATACAAACGGCGCAGGAAGTGGGGGTGCTGAAGGTGCTGCAGCACCCCCAGCTTTTTCTGTAGGGTATTTTTAAAAGCAGTGCAATATTATTCCTACACAACTAGCCTACTTATAGAGATTATTGATATTTAACTCAGTACATAATAATGCCTTCAAGCCTGAGACCCAGTGTGTGCAGTTTGTCTGTGTTGCCAATTTGTTGCGTCATGCTCGCTAGGTGGTCGAACGTCCCTACACTAAAATGATGAATTGCAAAGAATATTTGCTGCTTCCGACCACTTTCTGACCGAACAGCCTCATGGAAATGATGTTTTTCAATTCCTCATACTATAGACTAATGAAATTCGTTAAGGCAAGTTATTTGACACTTTTAAAGTCATGATATTAAGCGACATTCAAGCACATTCTGTTCCTGTTCAGACACTGCAAGTGTGTCTCCAGTCTGGCACAATGTGCACTGTGTTGTCAGTTAAAGTCATTCTAATAAAGTCAGTCTTTTCTTTTCTTTCGGTCTCTGTTCCTCTTCTCTGTTTGTCCTCTGGAAACAATGTTTGCACAATCGTATCCCAACTACGCTTGGTTTCTGGTTGGACTGTCATTTATCCCAAAATAAAAGCTAGAACATAGTTAAAATGTGGTTTGTTTTACACATCGAGATCCTTCAAATGCTTTACAATTAAATCTTCAGATGAAGGGGCTCTTTTGCGCATATACGTTCGTGAGAGATTTTATTTTGAAAGACACACCGGAAATATTAAAACTACAGTGAATGTTGCTGGTATGATGTCAGTAGGACTGTCAACAGATTGATCTTGCTAAATTCATGTTTTTTATAAGTGCAGTATTTATTTAGTATCTCATCCTCTCCCTTCAGCTCTCATTAACTGACAGTGAAGGAATCATGTAGTAGCTGTTGTTTCTTTGACATATAGGCTACGTTGGTGTTCTAAAATTATACTAAATTCTTGATATTAAGTAGTAAATATATTTGATCCTGGTCTGACCATTCAAAACAATTCAAAAATAATTACTGTCATGCAGTGTTTAATATGATGTCGAAAAAGACTGACTTTCTCTCAGCACGTCCAGCTCTGATTCATTTCTAGCATCCCTGGATAGAGCCATTTAAAATCCTTAAATCTGACATAATACAGCCATACTTTTTAAATTTTTTTAAACATTTTTTTATTTAAAGGAAGCAGGAATTACAAATTATTGAAAATAATAAAAGATTTGTTTTGAAACTAAATGCTAAACTAACAAATGAATGATTGAAAGAAATGGAATGGACGAGTTTTTAGCGACAGCGACGAACAGAGAGATGAGCCTGTCAGAACCATGACACCCTAAACACAGCCTAAAATGTATCGTATATTTATACTCACATAATAAACGACGGTGACAGCTTTGTAACTGTGTGTGCAGCCGTGTGCATGCAGCACGTGTGAAAATGTGAGGTGTCAACAGAGGAAACCAAATCTCCAACCTGCTGACGCACAGCTGCCAATAATGCAACACTCAGGACTCTGATATTTGAAAACTGGTGTGAAAGATATTTAAACATAATTGATATGTGATTTCACCTGTGACGAAAATATTAATTAAAGTCCTTTAAATGCCAGCCTGCTAATTGGTTTGCACCTGCACACGTGGAGCAGATTTCCTGATTAATATTACCCCCGACTCACCCTTATATCCCCGCTAAAAACTCCCGGTACAAGTAGAGGAGTGCAGGGTAAATATTGAATCTTGGACTAAACTCCTGCCGTACGCAGCAGAGCAGGAGAGGGAGAAGATGTGTGAGAGTTGAGGAGCTGTCCTAATTAAGAAGCTCTAATCAGGCTTGGAGCTAAGGGGTAACTCCCTGGGTGTCATTTGTGATATTAAACCGTGCTGTCCTCCTCCTTCTGTTTGTTGTGCTTCACTGGCTGGAGCTAATCCCTTTTAATATAGCTGCAAATATGCAAATGGCCGTTTCAATATACCAAACCTTCGATGGCTATCCTCTTTTAATTCAACACAAGTTAAGAGCAGGACCTTGTCAGTCAAACTCCCTCTCCCCTCATAACAATACTAATGTTTTCCCATTATGCACAGTCCAACTAATTAAGGAGGAGTTTATGTGGAGAAGGATTTGCGGCTCCCAGGAGAATACAGGACGTGGCCTTTTCACTTCTTATGGCGGATCTGAAAGTTGTTTGCTTACACTCTCTTCAAATCTTCATAAAATAATGCAAAACTGCAATGCGCACTCTTGAGTCCGGTCTAGACCAGCTCCCCTGGCAGATGCGATGCTCTCCACACGAGCGGCGGCGGAATGAAAAGCTCAGCATTGCTGGCTGTGAATGGATGGCGCAGTTTGTGAGCGGGGTTTGAAAGGCCAAGTACCCCACAATGAGATAGCTGCATTTATATCCTTGCGACACAATTCATAAATAATGGATGAATCTGTAGATCTCCAGCACCCTGTGCATCTACATGTCACAAGTGACTCAATGATGATACCATAAAGCAGAGCTAAAGTGGTTTAAGGTCTATTCTGTGGAAGTCTCAGGATAAAGAGGGCTAAGAGAACCGAGGGACGTCCTTCCTCTAGTATTCCCCTGCTGCCTGCGGGGAATACGAGAGGAAGAAAAACTCTGCTTTCAGCTGCTTAACCTCCCAGCTAAAAGCATGAACACTGTTACTGCCAGCTGATGGTGGGAGTTTCACAAACACAGGCCAGGCTGCTGCTGAATTTATGCCTCATTTCAGTAATGAAGTCACAATGAATAGGTGGAGGAAACTCATCTTAACTTCCTGCAGCAATTCAAAACAGATCAGTCAGTCCTGAGCTGCAGGTGCAGCATCTTTGGGAAGAAGCTTCGTCACATAAAGTGGCCCATAGAGCTCAATGCACTGCCGCATCAACATGCTTCAAGGACGAGGAACTTTAACTGCTTATGAAACACACTCAGCTTAATACTGATGCCTCCATATGACCTATAATCATATTACAGCTATTAATCATAAATATAGACACATTACTTCATCACTTCGATCCTACAAACAGCTGTTTGAAGAAAAAATGATTTAAAAATATGTTGCGTCTTTCCTTCACTTATTTCCAAAAAGAAGGCACCCGCCTGCCAGAAGATCATCATCTGTATGAAATAAGACACGGAGCTCATTACGCTTTTGTTCACAGGGGCCGCCACAATGGCCACAAAATGAACATTTCTTGTAGATGCTTCAAAAAAATTCATGTAAAACACAAGAAAAGAAAAGACGTAAATCAACAAAAGAAATAAAATTTGGACAAATTAAAACAATTACTGTTTTGACGTAGCCACAAACAGATAACACAAACCAATCAAGAAATGTGCTGCTAATTCAGACAAAATGCACCGAGGCTGATGATCCATCAGGAGTGTTTAAAGCCAACAATGTAAATGTAACATTCTGATGGCATGACTTAGATAATGTTTGCAGAAATTCATTACACATGTGGAGCTGTTTGCACCAGCTGTAAGTAAAACTGTCAATTTCTAAGGGAAATGGTGACTAAGTGAACTGTGACTTTCACATAATTTATTAAAACTGATCTTAATAAGAGAAATTAGATGTAACATTAAGGTGAACAAGCCATCTTAGCTAACTTTAGGATTCTCATTTCAGATCTGTTTAACATAAAGAGTGCGATTTAAACCCAATCAACTTAACACATTGTTAGTGAATTTGAATCTTGCTAGCATACGTTACCTCTGATTCATAGCTGAGTCCAGTCTGCCGTTACCAGGTTGTATCTGAGGTACGTCCTATTTACTGGAATAGAGAACTGTGTTTTCATTGCATTAGAATCTTATGGGATGGCAATGATCATTCCAGGCATTAGTCAAATCCTAAGGTGTTACCAGGCAAACCAAGCTACGGCTTGTAGAAAATTTTAGATTTTGATTGCACAATTCATTAAAATATATAAATTATGGTCTTTTATTTTTGGTATGCGAGCATTACGTAGGCAGGATAATGCCTGATGAGGTGTCTGTAATCGAGAATTTAAGGGTTTTGCTGCACGCCAGACAGTTCTAACCTTCATGTCATTCATTAATTCCTGATAACAGACACCTAGCTTCAGCTCAAAAAGTGCACATATTGTATGGGATACTTATCACTAACTGTTGTCACATTGAGGTTATCAGTGCTTCTCCACTAGCAGTGCTATTCTGTGTTGTTGTGGCATCTGTACTTCCAATGTGAATCTATACTTTCTTGTTTTCTCTGCCTTCCGTTGTGTTATGTGTATTTTTGCTGCATTTTGATTT
>JAPZDX010000010.1:1684066-1701731 GCA_029783625.1 Naso annulatus | reverse complement strand
TTATAATTTCTGCTTATCGCCACAGTTAAAAGTGCAGCATCAATATCATCTTCGTGGCGAACATGTCCTAATATGTGACAGTCATACGTGAACTGGATCAACAGTTATAAAGCACATACAATAGAAATACAGAAATAAATTATAAGTCTAAAGTTTCATACTAATTTATTTGCACAGTAACTTTGTAGTCATGGCAACATTACACAGTTCCCTTTAGAGAGGCCTCTGACCCTAGACTGTCCATATAATTCACACTCTGCTCGCACTTTTCTGTATCTTGTGGTTTTCCTGGTGAGTTCTGTGGTGAAGTTTAGCTGACAAGGTTTGGTGCTGAAGGACTAGAGACCGTGCGGTCGTGTAGCACCTGACTGTTTGGTCAAGCTGTGGTCTCTGATTCTCTTTCCTCTCTCCCAGTTAGTGACGTGGAGGAGAGCGAGGGGCTGCCATCGCTGGACAAACCCGGGTGGTACTCTCAGGGGAACTGGCCACACCTCCACGAGCTGCTCAAAACCATGACGGGGAAACAAGAGCCCAAGGTAGGCCAGCCTGTATTTTATTGGAGCAAGCAGTGGGAGCTCTGGCTGAACAACCACTCAGGCTCGCTTTGAAGTTGACTCCAACTTTGGTCTTTGGCAGAGAGTGCAAGAGATGAGGTTTCACGATAAATCAGCTCAGGGAGATTCACACTGGTGTGATGAAGAGGAGGAACGTGGCCCTTGGCAGGACTGTCGACAGGGCTGCTGTGTGCCAGCAAGCTGGATGTTCACTGATAAAACAGGCCAAAGAGTGAAGCCAGCTGCCCTCATACTCGTAACTGTGTAAACAATGCAGCCCATTCTTAGCCAGTACCTTTACTTCTCGGGTATAATAGAGAACTCCTACAGCAGGATCAAATTCTTTATGAATTTTCTTGAATTGTGTGTGACTTTCATTGTGTTTACATGACATGAATAATCTTGTTTTGTTTTTTTTTTAAACAACCTGGTGCCTGTTTTTCTCATTTTGGTAAGTATAGTTATGATAAAACTGTCACCAAACTTCTTAATAGATCTGGGAACCTGCGATCCTCATGATGAGGTTCACTAAGGAAAGCAATACAAGCTTCAATTTTACAAAAAATTCCAATTAACTGAAATTCTATCAGTTTCATGTTGCAGTGCTATGGGGACTGCAAGATTTGCTCAGCTCTACTTTCTTCCTCATTTTCTTCACATGTACTAAAAAAGCTTTGCTTTCACAATTTTAGCCACACCAAAAGCGGAAATTTATAAATAATTTTAAAAATATATATACAGAAATAGCACATCACAATGACAAAATGAAATGTATTTTTAAAACAGATACGACATAAACATCAAAAGCAAAAATAGATAAGAAACAAACTTCAAAAACAAAAATAATTACAAAATTAACATCAAAAGCAAAAAAAGATACAAAATAAACATCAAAGTCATTCTTATTTAAAAACACTCTAAAAATGTGCCACAGCTGCAGTTTGTCAGATAAATGCTTCACTTCGCTTGATAATTTGTCATGCAGATGTTTTCAGGAGTAGGTTTTTCACAGAATTTATTCTTAATGTTTATGTGATAATAAAATTAACCATTCAGTTACTGAAAACAGAGTACATATAGAAGGAAAAAATGTTAGAATGACTTCAAGAGACTTGAAATTTTGCTGACTCATCTGAACCCTGAGCCGTATTTATTTGAGTCCACGACAAAATCCCTAAGACAGAAAAGTGAAAGCTGCTACTTGAACTTGGCTTGAGGCTTTCTGTGGGAAAAGGAAAGCTTGCCGCCCTGCACTGGAATTTTTGTCTGTAGGGAAAATCTATCAAACTGCGCAGTGGTCCAGAGTCAGCTTAGGTGAGTGTTTTTTATGTGGGGGGAAAAAATCACAATGAAGTGGTGCCATACTTTCAAAAAGTCTGGGAACACTGATCTAAGCCATGCATTTTGAAATATAAATACGCATTTGTGTCTGTCAGATGACATAAAATTAGAATTTGTGTTGTGTTCCTAAACATGCTAAAAATGACCCTTATTCTTATTATGATTTAATCCTGCCCAGAGTTTTCTCCTTCCCAAAAGGAAATGAACTCTGGGAAGTGAACTCTGATATTTCATTGTCCCTGTTGACCTCTGACTCCCTGATAAAATGAAATAGTACATCAGAATCTCTCTCCTGAATGAGAAACAGTATTTTAATATATTTGTATAGTTCAGGTGCCCTTCCATCTTTCTCAATTTGTCTGTTAGTGAGGTTAACTTATCATCACTGGTTGTTTTGCCACAATAGCTCGCCATCTACCCCGACAAAAAATAAATATCAACCTTCCAGCACTACCTACATATTTTGCTTGACATGCAAAGTAACCAGTGAATTTTACTCCAGTTTGGTTTAGCTACCAGCCATGCAACGGTTTGTGTCATGTAATATATGTGGTTACGGTACAATGATAATTTCCTCAGTGGACTTAACAAGAAAAGAAGATACCATGACAGTTGAAAACTCTGCACATGACCTGACTGTACACATCAGGAGCAGGCAGAGCTGCCTCAGCCCGACTTGAAGTCGGCCCAGAAGCACCCGTCATCGTCCACATCCCGAGCTCCTCTCCCCCTCCTCCCAGCCCTCAGCTCAATGCCCCCTCTGTTCCCCAGCCACGTGGAGAAAGCTCTTGCGGAATTCAGTGTCAACCTACACTTATAGCTGCTTTAAACACTCCTTCAGGGTGACCTGAGGCACTCTGTGTTTTCACTTCTCTCCACTTTCACCTGACAGGACTTAATGTAGGTGGGCTGAATAGAGGCTTTCAGGGAAGATTACAATTCCCTCTCTGCACAGTGCAGAACCTGATGGGATCGGGTGGAGCTGATGGGGCATGATCAGAGATTCAGACCTGAAAAGGGTGATCATTCGAGTGAGGCTGCACAATTAATCTAAATTTAATTATCTTAAAGGAGAAATGTGTGTCAAAAATGTCTTCTAATTAAAAAATTGTGGTTCTGCAGAGTTGTCTTGGCCCACACTTCACATTCTGCAGACTCAAAAAAACGCTTTTGTTTGGTAAAGATCCCTGCAATAATCACACTGGATTTAAAAATGATAACCTCTTATATCGCAGTGCATATCGCGATCCGAATATCAGTCCAAATAATCGCAGTTAAATATTTTTTCAAAATTGTGCAGCCCTAATCCAAAGGTTTCTCCGCTGTGGTGTTAGTGACAGAGGAGTTAGCTTTCAGGTTATCACAGTTAATAACTGAACTGTGACACGCAAGTAACGTAACACTTAAAACTTTTCTTTCTCCTTGACTTTAAGCTCCAAGGCATATCTGACTTATCCCACTTGGTGTCATCAGCATGACAACATCTGTAATGATCCAATTCTGCCTGCTGACTCTTTCACAACTTCAGAGGAATCAAACATTTTGGCACTGAATTCAAAACTCGATAAACACAGGGTTTTGCTTTGCTGTGTTGTTGCCCTCCCTCCTGTCCCTGTCCTCCAGGCCCCACACGGTGTGCAGCACAATGGGCTCATTAAGGCCCCTCTGCCTGCCTGCCTGCCGCTCTGTTTACCTGGGCCTTGCTTCAGCTTTAACCGCTCCTCTGAGTGATGAGCTGATAAGAGATCTTGGTCTACAGGCCCATATGACATGTCATCTTAAAGCTGCAGTACTTTACCTTTGCTTACGTAGACTCAAGCGTGGGCCTCTGTGAGGACCAGCAAACATAATCGAACAACACAACACTAAAAACAATGTTTTATCTTTATGAGAAACTAGCCTGACGTAGAATATTTTAAGGGCAGTCAGAGAGCAACAGCCAATAGTCCCATCTATGACGATGTGCAAATCTGTGAGAATTTTGTCAAAATGTGGTTACGTGAGGCTGAAGCTGATCATCTCCGCTCTGCATTCCTTATGTACTTCTTAATCAAAAATATTTACATGCATACATACAGTATGTGCTTCACTTAGGTAACTGTTTACTTAAAACATGCATCTATAATGCATTATGAACGTACTCATAAGCAATTTTAATGCACCTATAGTGCTGTTAATCATAGTTTTGAGCAGGGTTGGGGTTAATTCTAACCATTTCCACCTGTAACACATTATGAGTGTTCATAATGTGTAGCGTATGTTTATAATGTGTTATAATGCACTACAGAGATAAGCCTCATTGAAAGTGTTACCTTAACTTACATTTGTGAAAAGCAGAAAACTCTTTATCGTCACGTACATGTAATCAATTATAAACGCTGAGACTGAAATACCCTTACGGCCTCTCATCTGCACTCCGAAGGGTTTCAGTGAGGCCAGCGTTTTTTTAAACTCTTCATTAAAAGTGTTCCTTCCTTCTTGCAAATTGGTGACCCAATAAAAATGAGTCCATCACCCGTTTTGGGTCCTGACTCTAAGTTGGGGAGACGCTGCTCAGCTGCAGAAAGCTTACTGGAGGCTCTGACTTGCTCTCTCCTCTGAGGCTGGTTGGTGTCGTTAGAGCAGGTAACACGAATAAGAGCTAATTCACTTTGTTTGCTTGAAGTCAAATATAACAAATAAACATAAATTTGAAATAAATATATCAATAAATCAGGTTCGTAAACTTCTCCTCCCTCATTTATTTTGAGCAGCAAAATTGACAAAAAAAAAAAAATCACCAACTGCATCAGGATTAATTTAGGATTAAAGCAGAAAAACTTCTCATGCTTTGTTTTTTTTAGCATCTGTTCAAGCACTTCACTAGTCATAGCATGGAGCCGTGGGGAAGTGTCTGAGAGTTTTAACAACATGATGCGTTTTTCAGTCAGCAACGAAACAAGCTGCACCGTGACAGAGCCGCTCATATTGAGGGTTAAGGATAAACAACCGAAGGCTACACTTATTGCCTGGATGTGTTTCAGAGTGTCGGAGCGGTGCCAGCCCAGCAGATTTAAGCATAGCCTGCAGTCTGATTCACTTCATGGTGCTGTCCCTCATGCAGAGCTCAGTCTGGTTCAGGCTCATGCGTCTGTATCCGTCCACAATGAATCTCTTCTAGAATATGTTGTCTCAATGCTGGAATCCTTGGCCTCTGTAAATATTTATCGCAGTGTTCCCATGACTCTGGCTGCGGCACTGCTGAGCAATGAGAGGTGCAATGCTTGTTAGGGTAAGAAGCCCAGCTGTGGGCAGTTCTGGGAAAGTCTGGTGGAAATGTAATTCGCGCAGCCCCCTCCCCACAGGCCCGGTTTGACGGCAGCCCCGATTAGCCCGTCTGTTTGTTTACATGTGGAAGGGCTAGCCTGAGACACGGCGCAGCTCTGAGAGGGGGAGGGATGAGAGAGCTACTGGAATGCCTTACATCCTCTTTATGGCCCTCTGACTCCTGCGGAGAGGTTTGATTTAGCTTGACTTACACACACATATAAACAGACCTACACGGCATTCCTCTGTGTGATAAACAGAAAAAAGTTTACATTATGCAGCTTGCATAAAACTTTTAGTTGCTCTGAGTTAATAAGTTCATCTCAAAGATTTCAGCGGAGGATACAGAGTTGGGTTTTCACTAGGTGGCTCTCCCACACCGCAGTGTTGCACACTGAGCCTACAAATGCAGGTTCCAGATATTTAGATTTCATTTCAATGGGATATTGACTTTGGTTCTAAATAAAAGACAGACATATTTAAATTTTCAGCCTTAAGCTACAACCTGAAGAATACGAAAAGCAGATTGTAAGTGAAATCCAATTTTTGACATAATGAAGGCCTTGTTTTAGAACGTGGTGTACTTTTAAACATGCTATTGTTCAGATATTTGAATTTTTTTTTTACTTCTTCACTTGAACTTGTTTAATACATCTTTTGTTTACATTTTGCAGCAAAGACTTAAATCGTGTACCCACAGAAAAATGTCAGTAACATTGACTGTGTCCCCCGGGCTTTACAGAACATTTTAGCTTCTTTAAGTTCAATATTTAAATTTTGTAGCCCACATCTCAGAAAAAGCATGCTATAAAAATAAAGGGCATGAATCTTTCAGTTTCACAATTCAGTCCTATTTCAGTTGTTGGGGTCACGATTCAATTCATAATGGATTCTTGATTCAGTGCATAGGGGGTTTAATTTAAGAATCCACTCCAGTTTGTGTTGCAAGAGTGGCAAATTAAGGCATGAAAGCAGAATCAAGTGTGTATAAATGTACATATTATGTAGGGTTTTTTTTTTTCATATATGTATAAACTGTAAACTGCTAAAACGTGAACGTGCAAAGACAAACCTTGGACAAAAGGTAACATTTGTTTATGCTAAACTTCCACAAATAAAAGCTTTTTGACCAAAAAAAGTTTAAAACAGTTTTTTGCTTCTCAGTAAATTCAATAAGTTCAAGTTGTATCAAGTTGATCGGCCAATAATTGTCTTAGATATTAATCATTTATATCAAATATTTACTGGCTGGCTAATTAGAAAAATAGATTTTTTGAATTTGTAAATCAATTTCGAATTTTAGAAAATGAGAATCTAAATTCCCGTATGAATCTTTTTTCTTTTTCCACCAACCCTAACAGAAATCCAAAAATAAAATGAATTCCATTCATTTCACATTGGTATTAAAATCTATAACCATTCTTAAAATGTACAAATGTGCAAACAACAACGATCAAGTCAGCAAACAAACTCTTGTTGTCAGGACTTTACCCGTTAATTTGCATATCTCACTTGACAAAAACTAGTGCAAACTGTAGTTACTTTACTTTAGTTACTTAACCATGCCGGTCAAGAAACCTTCACAAGTCTCCTAACTTATCTTTTTCCTGTACTGAAATTAACTGGAACCAGCGGATTAATGGGAAAAAATACTTCAGAAAATCTAAAACTAAGGAGAATGTACTGACAAATGCTGAACAAATCATTTAAATTGTAAAGGATTTGTAGATATGTAGTAATTATTGTTTTTCAACTAAACTGAAAAAAGATGAGGGTTTCATTTTTGAGTCCCCTCTTACAGTGAAACTTTTTCGCCGTGTGTCAGCAGGCATCTGTGTTTTTTCAATTTAATCTCCAGCATTCTTCCCTCCTCGCTCTGTTTCCTCTCCCCTTCAAGGGGAACAGAAATAAATGGCTGCTGAAATGTGGTTTAAAGCTTTGAGCGGCGGGCCGGCGGCACCTGCGCTTCACTTTTGGAATGCGTCTCAGTAAAGCCTGTCGTGGCCTGCTTTTCCTTCCAGAAGTGGAAGACAAAAGAGTTGTGATGGTCAAAGAGATTGTGATGAGTTTTGCAGAGTCGTCGTGTCTGGTCTAGTTCTCCCTGGGGGGGCTGTAAGCCGTATGCCATCTGACTCTGAATGCTGCTGACAGAAGAAGTTAGCTTAAGTGTTACTTTACCATTGCACTTCAACTTTTGTGGAGCTGTCACTGTGCCACTTCATATTTTTTGCTTACCCTGCAGGTTGTGTATTTTGGAGATAGCATGAGGTCGGACATGTTCCCTGCCAGCAGCTTTGGGAAGTGGGAGACCGTGATGATCGTGGAGGAAATGGAGGGGGAGGGCGTCCCGAAGAGCGACGCAGCTCTGTCCAATGAGGCTCAAGTGGAGCCGCTGGAGAAGAAGGGAAAGTTTGAGGTGAGTTCACTGAAGCAGCTGTTTCTGTTCAGCAGACGTCCCCCCCCCACGCTGACCAAGCCTCCACCTTTCAATCCCCACTCCCCACCCACAGCTCTGTGAGCTCCGTCATCCTTCCTGTGGAGATGCCACCATACGGGCTTTGTGTCAGTCACTTCCTAAATGCATTGTGGGTAATTTTTGAACAGTCAAATGTGATGGAAAAACAGGCTTGTTGACAGATTAATGTTCAAGATGAGATGGAAAGGCGTGCAACATATTGGTGTTTTACTTTCATCAAGTTGAAATGACACATTAAAATGTCCCCTAACTTTACACATTAGCATCTGTTTCCAATGTTGGACAGTGCTTATGTGAAAAAAGTTGTGAAAAGCCTTTAATGACCTCAAGTGATGTCACTTGAGTCAGCATTAGTTAAAGGCATAACATTTACATGTAGGGATAGAAAGGTGCGAAATTTAAAAATACTGCTTTCCCCAAAAGAAACTATTATGACTGCAAATTAATTATTTTATACATTTTGTTGGGCCCTAAATGATTGTTTTACCTCTGTCTAAGATGGCGAAAAGCTTGTATAACGACGGTAGTACCATGTGGTATCTCTGTGTCATCAATTATAAAGATTCTCCATAATCGCCAGTCAGCGTGGAGAGGTGCGATTTGAGGTGATGTTTTGATCTTACACATGACTGATAGATAAAAAGGAAGCGGCGCTGTCCTGCTGTGCATGAGATGAGGAAAAATAAGGTCCCTGACAGTGAACTGAGACTACAGCAATCAGGTAAGCAGAACTTGTTTCCTGCTTTTGAAGTTCAGTGCAGGCAAACAACAATTACTTTACGTTAATTACTGACTTGCGGCATCTCTCTGCGTGTTTTATCTGTTGGGACAACACGGCATGGCTGTGTTGTGTGACAAATGTGAGGGTGAAATACAAGTTATGTTTGATAGAGGCAAACAGTGTTTATTAACTGCAGCTCTCACGTCTGTAGTTTTAACGACCTTGGTAAAGGTTGACGTGGTGGGGAAAAACTTTCTGCTGACTGGTTCTTACTGTTGGGTAGGATTTTAGCATGGTGTGTTAATACAGTAGACTTGACTTTGAAATGCTTTTGGGTTTCCGTTTGTGTCTCCTTGAATTCATTACCCTATCACGAAAGACTCGCTACTTGAGCAACAAACAGGCAACCCCGTGTGGGTCAACGTGCGTCGAGAGTGCGGAGGTGGAGTGAGACATCTAGTAACAGAGTTGGTGCAAAGTTGTCTGTGGGTACTTTAAGGCTACAAGGTAAGGAAAAACAAGATTCGGGACAAGATAGCTTTCTTGTCCTGAA
The DNA here is from genome assembly GCA_029783625.1 of Naso annulatus. Taxonomy (NCBI): domain Eukaryota; kingdom Metazoa; phylum Chordata; class Actinopteri; order Acanthuriformes; family Acanthuridae; genus Naso; species Naso annulatus. Next base: position 1,692,780 of record JAPZDX010000010.1, on the reverse strand, counting down.
GGAAATTTGTCTTGTCTAAATTTTTCTTGGGCTAAAATGGGGATGTAGATTCAGACAGAAGTCTTCTAGTCTTCGGTGCAGACTGGAGGCTACCAGCTACATTAGGGTAAGGCTCGGAAGAGGAGGCCACAGACTTCCAATGCAAACAAATATTTGACAGCAGAGTTTAAAACGTATAGCACCCTCAGACTAAGTAATTTCCTACATTTTAAGGAAAAAAGTCTTCAAAAGGGAAACCAGCCAATGACAGCTGGTAGGGATGAATTCACATCACATTAGTCTGTTATCTTGTTTTGTAGATAATAAATAGTTGACGCAGTTCTGAATCCTTGAACGAGTGTGCAACCCTGACTCAGAACTCTTATCTGTAACTTTTCGAATTTTTCCCGTATGGGAGGAAATGTTGTAAATTATTCTTGAAGTAAGCAATGTTAAAATGTCAAACAAGATAACAGACAGTTACGGTAATGCATTTGCTCACTCTGACAATCAGACAGCAGTAATTTGTGAACAGTGATCAAAAAAGTGTTTTGTTTTTTAAATATAATGTGAAAGTTATTGTAACAAACAAAAATAGTTAAACTCCACATCCCAACCTAGTCCATATTTGAAGGGCTCCTTGGCCTTCAAACTAAGTTAGTACTGTAGGTACTATAGGTAAAACTTATAGGACTTATAGAACAGTGCCAAGTCCATTTCATACCCCCTTTGCACTTGTGTTTAGTTGTTAGAAGGAGCTAAAAAACACACTACCCTTAAAACTATTACTGTAATGAGGAATTTTGTAAATACTGCCCCAGCAAACCACTTCCACATGTGAAGAAACCTGAAGACTGAAAGCACTTTGTTACTGTTGCTTTACTATGATTTGATAAAAACTGCTTGGGGGAAAAGTTTATTGATTAATTAATTGACCAGGTGAGCGCATTGTTAGTTTTGTTTGTGGTGAAGGAAAGTTATCTTGAAAGTAAATATATTAACTTTGTTTCATTTCGTAGACAGAAACACATTTTCATTATGTCAGAAATATTTCGTTCTAACAATAGCACAAAGGAGAATTTTTTAATCCAATATGACTGTTGGCGTAGCATTAACAAAGAGGGTTGAAAAAATAACAATATGGACATTAATGACACTCAATATTACTGCTGTTGGTCTAAAAAAAACAAAAACTAAAACAAGTTCATATCAGATCAAAAACAATATTGCTGACCCAGATTAAATCTTGATGGTAATGAGACAGATGACTTCCTTTTCCTGCGGCCGCTGGGATTCATGGCAGTAACACTGCAGTGTTTTAATTTTGCATGCACTCAATGCTGCCAAGAAGGAACTAGCAGAGACAGTTAAAGAGCTGAAACAGCCCACTGACCGTTCATTTCCTGTGTCAGAGTCACATGGGGTTTCGGGTGTCCCACCCCTTTAGGAGACTAGAAGCAGTCTTGAGTGGAGAAATGAACGTGATCACAGATTATAATCAATTCTTTCTCCCCATCATCATAAAGATACGTATTGGATCCATTTTTCACAAGACCCATATCTTCCAAATGTTCTAAAACTACAATGGCATTTGTTAGACACTCAAATAAGGAGAAAATTAACTTTGTTCGAGACCTGTCTGTCTCAGTAACACACTTTCGCAAGATCTGGGAACCGCCGCTTCGCGACGGACATTAACAGACATTCAAAACGTCTTATAGGTGAATCAGTGAACTAAAAGTCAAAACTTACATCAAGCAAACATCATGCAACACACAATCCATCTGCTTTTATCCTTTCATATGATGTTAATAACACGTCCAGAAAAATCCGAGGGATGGTGGAAGAGGTGACCCCACCCACCTACATCTGTGACCTACTCCATCCCTACTCCATTAGTAGGTCGGGCCTACTGGCTGCCCCTTGATGTAGGCTAAAAACAAAAGGTAACTGGGCTTTTGGAGTCGTGGCACCCATGTTGTTGATGCCCTCCCACTCAGTTTAAGGTCCGCCGTCTCAACTGACTCTTCAAAAGCAGCTGAAGTCTTTGTTTTTTAAACAGGCCTTTGTATAGCTATTACTGTTTGTATCTTGAGAAGTGTTTCTGTTATCATTTTGTGTTTTTATGTCTTTGTAAGATTTGTTCTTTCTTTCTTTATTTCTGTATGATGTCTTTATTTCCTCTGTGAAGCACTTTGTGACTTGCTCTGTGAAAGGTGCTATCTAAATAAATGTTACTTACTTACTTACTTAGAGGACGGGACATTTCCCACCATTGGCGCAGTGTGTAGTGGGGTATTTTCCATTACGTTGAGTATCTTTGCTGGTAGGTTAAAAGCTAAGTAAGCAGTAAGTTTTGTTTAAGGACTCTCTAGTATCTCTTAAAAAGAGTTTTATCCCTGTCATCTGTGCTGAATTAGGTAAGACGTTTCTGCTTCAGCATGCTGAAGTCCATCATGCCAAGTCCACACGGGATAGCTTTTCTCAGGCTTCTTAGTGGCCTCAGTACTTGTGTGGAAAGATTTTTCATTCAGAAAAAATGTGTTCTTTTGCCCATTAACTGTAACCATAAACAAACAAACAAAAAAAGTAGCATTTGGAAAGAAAATTCTTCAGGACAACTTGATGACCGCAGATTTTTTTTCATCAAATCTCTTTATAGCAATATTTCCAGGAGACCTTTGCTGACATCACACAAGCACTTATTCATCATTTTCGTTTGTAAGGATTATATCTTATTACATCATTTTTTAAGCACCACATCCTGTTTTTTCAACACTGCTCATCAGTTTTTTTGGCTGATAAGACACACTGATGTTCTATGAGTTATTACGAGTAACAGAGCGGGGGGGATTTTTCAGAAATAATGACTCATGCTGTAGTCAAAATAACCCTCAAAGCTGCTTGGGAGGAAGCCGGTTTGAAGTCTCCCTATCCTCCCTGTGCTCAGGGTAGAATTCTCTTCTCCTTTTATCAGGTCTGCACATGTCTGAATCCTAACACACAGTCACATAGTTTGGTTTGTGTGTCGACTGTCTCAACAGGACCAGGGCATGAAGGCACCCTCTGCCGTGTCCAAGCAGTGGGGCTCTTACTTTGTCGACGTACACAAAGACGGAGGAGGTGACAAGGAGAGTCAGAAACTGACCTGGTGCTGCCACTGCATTCACAAATACAGCACCATAGCCATCCCTAGTGTGGAGCACATAGCAGGTATGTGGAATGAGACAAAACGCTGTCACAGACAGAATTACAGTACAGTGTTAAAGCAGTTTACAAATTAAAGCTGACAGTATGGCTGCAAAAATAAATAGAACAGAAGGAAGAGTATGTCTTTAGATATGTAAGGATGAGAACTGCTGAAGCAATAAACAAATTAAGGAATGACCTTCTGAGAGAAGAGTGGAAAGGGGTTTCCCGAGGGGTGGGACAAAATATCGATATGGAAATACATCATCAGTCTGACTCTTGGGATACGATTATCGAATCACTGGCACCAAAAATCAGTGTTTTAATTAATATACTACGTCACTGTAAATGCATTTTCCTGCCAATTTGATTTATCACTGTCACTTCTTCATGACTCTTTGGCATTTATGGGATGAATGAGGGTAACATGAACGGATATTAATTGGGCCAAGGAGACGTTGACGGCGGGATGATGACGGACAGAGGTGAAAAGAATTGAAAGCTAAGACATGCACCAATCAAGTCCCGAGTCTCGACCCACTTCGGCTTTTACAACATCAAGGGGACAAACAAAATTTTGGTGAACTATATTTTTGTGTGTAAAATTTTGCTTTCGTCAGTTAGACAGGTATCATAATGTTTCATAATGTAATTGTTTTGCAATAAATTGATTATTGTAGAATCACTGTACAATGATATTACCATTACCACGGGGTCACGTGTTGCATCTCGTATCGTGAGTTATCCTGCGATTCCCACCATTACTTGTCACTGTATGATTCCCATTGTCCAAGAATGCCATGCAAACATAAACATAGCTATGATGAAAAGCCGTGGATAACAAAGTGCTTATAAAATGCATGCAAAAAGAGAAATGACCTTCTAAAAGACCAGTATGCACAAAATATAAAAGACAGACTGCTGAAAAGCAACATAAGATTTTTTTAAAAAGTTGATAATAATAATGAGACAAGCCAAGAAAGAATATTAGAATAAAATGTTCAAAGACAATCAAAACAAAATCAAAGGAAAATGTTAAGCAAATAGCTCTGTGTCAACGGATTTCCCCAAACATTTCATCAATGACAATAATAAGGTTTTAAAAAAACATGAAATAAGTAACGAATTCATTTAATTCATTTGTTGTGCCCAGTCTTTTAAAATCTATTAGTAGAAGTGATGATGCACAACTTGAAGGTCGTTGCAATGAGGGAAATAAAGTGATGCAGTCCATGTTTCTGGGAGAAGTTAATGAAAATGAAATAAGATCCATTGTAGCAAAACTCAAAAACAAGACATCAACTAAAAGTGGTGGATTGGATGAGATTACTGTGAAAAATACTGCTGACTGTATACTCAATACTTAAAGCTGTATTTTCACTCTTTCCTTTCCTGCAGGTATTTTTTCTTAAAGAGTGAAAACAGCAACGGTTATACCACTTTTTAAAAAAGGGAATCTGAACAGATTCCCCCCGTCAGAGTTTTTCTTTTTGACAGACACACAGTTTTCAGTCAATAAGTAATTCCAGTCGCTTAAACTTAAAGGTAAAGTGAGCGAATCTGGAGAAAGCGTGTTGATTTTTGAACTGAACACCAAAACAAAGACACCCCTCCCTTCGTGCTCCTGCAGAGGCCTGGATTAGAATCACTCATTATATCTTTAAAGGGATAGTTTGAATTTTTTAAAGTGGGGTCGTATGAGATACTTATCCAAAGTCATTGCATCATCTACATCATCTCTAAAAGCACCTTTTAGTCCCCTAAAAAAGGCTCAACTAAAAAAAAAAAAAATCTGTGTCAGTGTAAATGTATGCTATATTAAGAAAATTTTTCAGCACTTTACCTTGCTGTCAGTCGTCCCTTTCTGACAGGGAAGCTAATGCGGTTATATCGCTCTCTCCTTTGACAAAAACAGTCATTTACCTTGGCGATCACGGGAGCTGCTGGTTCGCCTCTGCCCCGGTGTTGCGTGACTCCCAGTGATTCCAAAACACCGTAGTCACACAATCATACAGAAAAACTCACTGACTGAGGCGGATCTGGACCAACAACTCCCAGGTTTAGTGAGGTGAAATTACTATTTTTGTGAAAGGAGTCTGAGAGAGCCTAAATGGATATAATTGCCTTAGTAACCCTGTCAGAAAAGGCTGTCTGTCTGCAAGGTAAGGTATGACACATTCTTAAACTGCTTTTTAAAGTGTGTGCCTGACGGACTAATAAATGTTTCTTATTTAACCCCACTTTAGAAAACCCAGTGACTTTCAATTACCATTCCATTTTATAACCTTACAGTTTCCTGTTATGCATCAGTACCGCAAGTACCGAAAAGTTTACTGGGAAAGGCAGGAAGGACGCACTTTAAGATGCTAAACATTATGCAGTCACAGTTAAGTTTAAGGGCGGGCTTACACTTGGCCCGGCTGCCTCGTGTCGTGTTGAGCGTGAACGTCCATCCTCGCTGCCCTGCTGGTCTGCGCTGCTCACATTCTGTTGGCTTGATTTGAGCACGTTTACGTCTGCACTGAGCTCCGCTGAGCCACCTGAATAACAAAGTGCACGGGAAAAACTTTCAGATTTTGAACCCTTAATTTTCTCATCTTGTCTCGATTATATTCAGTTGTCCCATGGTTTCAGTGATCAACAAGATAATCGCAGAGTTCTTCATCCAGTTGCCTTGTTTTCAATTTCAAGCAAAATTCATGAACAGTTTCATCCGTGGTTTCATGTCCACGTTCTGTGTCTGTGCACGTGCAACTGTAACGAACTGAAGCCCACCTTGTCCAACCGTACAGCCTGCTGTGCCTGGATGCTAGTCAAATAAACTGGACTTTGAGGGCAAACGTGCTTGGGCGCAGTGCAGACCACTCAGTGTGCATGCACCCGTAACTGATGGTAACTTAACATCAGTGAAGAACTAAAAAAGTGAATAAGAACAATGTTTTTGCTTTCAGGAGAAAGGAGAACAACAGAGTCACGAGTGTGTTGTGACTGTTTGGACTGAAAGAAAAAAACATACAAATAGGCCTGTGTGAATACATTTCAGTACATATTCCTGATTTATTGAAACCAGCTGGTAAACATGGAGGAAAAATTAGCTGCATCAACATCAACACTTGCATTTCAGGAAAAAGAGAGTGTCCGATATAGTGACTCTTTGTAGCTTTAAACATGTGGACAAAAACAAAACTCAGGTTTTATTGTCTTCAGCAAAGCGCTGTGAATGTGGTTACGAGTGTCTTCCTGTAAATGCACGCAGCTGGTCAACAGGACATGACTGAGGATCAAATTCATGATCTAAAACAACTACAAAAACAATGCAGCGTTAAACTTCTGTGGTTCAAAAAAAATCTCTATTCCCACATCAAACATAGTCTCCCTTTTTTTTTCAAAACAGAAACATTCACAGACATCAAATCAGGGATTGAACCAGATGCAGATGTGCAGCCAAAGTAAAAATTAACTCCAACCACCACTGCTGCAAAACAGTTCCTGTGAAAACTAGTTTTCCATAAAATGATCAGTGTACGGCTGTTCACTCTGCTATCATTTGTCTGCACTTGGATTAGATGAGATGAGATGGAATCGTCCCAGTTCCCCCAAATAATGCTTTCACCTTTTTGTGTTTTGTTATTGCAATCTGTTCGCTTCTTGTTTCTCTCGACGTGCAGGGCTTTATCAGATTTACTGGGAATCTAAACTCGATGTCTTGGATTTCTTGCAATCAGTGCCAAGAATGATGTTAACAGGACGTGTACATGATGTTCTTGAAGGAACACAGATTGCATTTACTGCATTCAAACCACACCAGTTTTTATGGAACTTTTGCCACTGTTCTTTTTAAAGTTAAAGAAGTTTGTTTTTTTGCACATTAAGCCTTATAATAAGGATATTTACAGTCATACAAGATGTACTACAGCATTATTATGACAACAGGCGCAGTCCTGAGAGCTGGAGCTCGTTGCTGACATCACTGCTAGCTGAAAACAACGGAGGAGCATGTGCACTCAGACAATCCGTCAAACAATAAAATAACTGCTCGTTTTAAAAGACATGAAACTCCACAAATGTTTAGTGGTGTCCTCTCATGTATTGACACTGAAACATGAAGCTGAACACGGATATATAACCTTAAAGCAGCTCTTCCAGCAGCTTCACAAACAAACAGCGATTTCCAGGACCGGATTTTTCCCTGAAATCGCGTTTCTGATCTTTTTAACACATTGCCTCTTTAACTCTGCCTTTTTTTTAAACCATCACCTTATTGTAATTTTTATTGGAAGATTTAGTTTGGCAGACCTGTTTTAATTTTGCAGATGCTCACAGATATTTCCGACAGTTCTTGTAGATTATGTGTAATATTACAGAGAATTGCCTGGAATATAGGACATCAAAAATCAACAAAAATCAGCAGGAATGCAGCATTTACACAATTTCTTGTTGAAAAAATTTGACCTTGGCTCCGCGCTAGCAAAATAAATATTGGCAGCTCTGCATGACAGGTTGCTATTCGAAATATGTAGGTACTTTCAGATGAACTGGTCAAGAAGTCATGTTGTGCAAGAAGTCAATTTTCATCACTTAGATAACAAAATTTTACAAATACAAAGATCCACTGAACTCAGATCTTCCTTAAAAGCATCGTAGCCGGCTGTATTTTATTTGATTCTGAACACTTACACCTTTTATTCAGCGGCATCTCGACACCTGTTATTGCTCCAAAAAAAAAGTCATTACATTTGTCTCCTAAATCTGCACATCAGAAATACTGCATCGGCCGACTCTCTCTGTCTTTATGGTACGGTGAGTGTCAGCTGTGGGTTGAGACAGTTTGTTTCACACTAAAAGGATGTTGTTACAGCCAGTGTACTCGGGATTGTGCAATGTGTTGTTCAACCGTATCTGAAGGCAAAAGTTGGAAACATTTTTAATGTGGTTCTAAACACGACCGATGCAGGGCAAAAAGCAGGCCAAAATTGAAAGGAGCAAGATGTGGTAGTGACTTAAACGTAGCCAAAACAACACAAACTTTATGTCAGTCTTCCCTCGAAGACATTTATGATGTTGGTCTTGGAGGAAATGACAGACGTAGTTGTATGAAGAATAGAAAAGAGAGCTTGAAGGAAGAGTTCAAATTCAGCATACTTTCTTAGCTCCACACACTTGGCCAACCACTGTGTGGAGCTGGTGTGAGCTTTGGAATGTTACAAAAAATGTCAGATTCAATTGGGGGACTGTGAGGGGAGCGGGTTTCAGACACTGTTACAGGATCCTGGATCTGCAACATTTGAATCATACAGACCCCTCAACACGGCCAGCCTCTCTGTGGTGTGTGACAGACGGGTGGTCGAGGATGAAAAAGAGATCAGGATGAGGCGCACAGTGGAGAAGTGACAATGAGAAGCCACTTTTGGTGGATGCCCAAAAAAAAGTGTAAATGTGTTAGCCTTGCCTGTGCCACCGTCGTGTTTTTTTGACCTTTTCTAAGATATCCAGCAGCTCTAATAAAAAACTGCCAAAACTGAACAACGTATTAAAGACGAGCTGAA
>JAPZDX010000010.1:1302664-1313630 GCA_029783625.1 Naso annulatus | reverse complement strand
GTGGACAGCAGCTCAGTTAAGCGCTCACAAATCCGTCCTTGCATCGTTCCTCTCCAACTACAGCAACTTTGCATTACACTCGCGCAACTCTAACTTTACCTTCTTTGTTTCAGGCTTTGTAAACATTCCGTCATTTTATGCGGTGTAACGTTAACGTTACTTCGTTAGCTGGTAAACTAGCTACAGCCATTGCTATCAGCTGATAATATATTCCCCAGTTTCACCACCAGAAAATGTGGGTGGGTATGTGTCATTACTCAACTGTTTACTGAACAATTGCATGAACAAACACATGGCATTGTGATGTTTATCTCTCCTCCTTCACTAGAAACGTTTTTCTTCTTTTGCCATTTATAATTCACGTTTTATGGACTATAACTCTGGACTTTTCCTTACTGCCACCTTGTGGTCTAAGTTAGACACCACATAACTTTATTAACTGAGAGGGAAAAAACATTCAATCGAATATTAATTCTGCCGTTTGCCAAGGCAAAGATTGAAGCTTTGAAGCATTTGGGTCAGCCCTAAACATATTCATGTCGTAAACCTGGAAACAGACCTCTGGACCAATATGAAACTAACTGTATCCATTTGCCAAAAGACAAGTTTTTAACGGTGTAAATATACACTATATGCTAAAGCAGTTCCTCTCTGCACATGCAGGGTAGAAAAAGACATCTGCAGGGGATGAAAGCAAATGTCAGATTAAAGCAGTAAACACAGACAAAAAGCATCATTTAGTGCCCATAAACCTGAACCGGATTCAGGATGGAAAGCAGAAAGGTCCATATTTCAAGGATGTCGTCTGGATGGGGGCAGAGAAAGCAGCCAAATTAGATGAAGTTAAGCCGCACTAACTGCTTGTTGTGACTCGGGAGAGAAAACTTAATCGTCCCTTTGACCGGCCGACTGCGCTGAGAAAGGATACATTGTTCCTGTGTTTTGGGTGGATTATGAGGGGACATGTCACAGCAGCAGGTTTTTGACAAGGTCTTGGGTGTCCGCTGTCGTGAGCATTACTGTCAGGAATGCCGATGAGCCCTAATGAGGTTTTAATCCAGCCGGAGTCATTAGTGGCAGGTCATCTTAAAACAATCTAGGGTCAGGCTGCATTAAGGCTACAGAGGTCCACTCCCACTGGGTCACTGAGCATGGCACAGACACTTCAGCACTTCAGCAGCTTCTGCCTTTTTTTTTTTTTTTTTGTCTGTTGTTGATTAGTATCAAACATTATGGGTTGTATTTGTCTCCTGACTCTTGATTGAGACTGTACAAGGTTGTGGATGTGAAGAAATAGAGGCTAATTATTCTGTTCATTGTTTGAAAATTGCTCAAAATGAGACGATTAACTGAATTGGTATCATCCGACTGTCATTCAGGAATTCACATTTTCTTTGGTGTAAGTTTGTCATTCAAGCTTTCATTTCATTTTGAAAGCACTCCTCTGATCCGTGGAAGACCCAGAAAAAAAGATATCAAAGTGTGGCTCCCGACAAGTTGCTTTTACCTCGGAGTCATCTTCCCCACAACAGCTTTTCAAACTTGCTAAGACGTGTTAATTCATATGTTTTGCCCCAAGAGCAGCATGAGTCATCAAGATTTCACAGAGTGATTATAGAAAGGATGTTAGGGCTGTTTAGAGTGCAGAATTGCAGTAGGCATTTTTTTTTTTTCTCTGAAAGCATCATCTTGTTGGGGTGAATTTCAGTAGCATAAAAAGCCTTTCCTCTTTTTTTTCTACCTTAAGCAAAGTGCCGTAAATATTATGGTGATTATAATCAAGATGATGATGATGATAATGATGTAAAGGTAATGGAAGTTACCAGAAGCAGAGGGCACAGCTGCAGGACTGCAAAAACAATCTCTCAGCTTTATTTTTTCTATAAGTAAGTTCTCAAAACTAAGTGAAAGAGTATGTCTGTGCACTAAGAACATCATGAAACAAGAAAAAAAAAGGTCAATGCACTGGAATTTAGAAAATAAACTGTAATTTTAGTTACAAAAGCCAAGCGCTGATCTGCTTTCTTTCTGTCAGTTCTACGTGGCATTTTAGCATCTTTCTGCTTATTGTGTTGGGTGTCACGACCTCATATTCACATTAGTTTATGTCTCTCTGTCCTCATTAACTGCCTCTTCAGAGGCAGGCACCTGAAGTGTGTGCTACGTGACAACTACTAGAAGCATTACCACGTTCAGATTTTTTTTTTTTTGGTCTTTATTCTAATGAGTTTGGTTGGACACAAAAACAAAAGCATGATGAATATTCTTACATTCATCAGATGGGCAGACATCAGGATCTAAATTAATGCTGATGTTGCTCCATGTCAGGAGGATACGTGGAAAGCAACAGCTTGCTAAAACATTTTTCTCCATTTTAATACAATAAGATGAAAATCTGTCCATGTTCTGTTAAATTGCCAAAAAGAATCTATTGATGCAGCTATAATAAGATAAGAATGTTTGTCCTCTCTTTAAATTACAACTGATAGTAAGGTTTCTAAAGAAAATGTTCTTCTTTGATTTACACGTAATTGTAAAAACAGATGTAGCAGCAGTAATTCGTTGAAGCAGCACTGGCGGTAACTGTAGTAAGTACACGTCCTGATGGATATATATCGGTTTGCCGATGTTACGTAATTTGTCCAACAAAGGGTGATCTGTTATTTAAGGACTAATAAGTGAAGAGTTTACTCTGCAGTGCACTGATATTTGAAATAAGGTTTGTTAAAATGTTTTAGATCCCGCCTCTATTACATACACTCGTCGCAAGTATTTGATAACCACATTCATTTGATTTATAATATCAGTCGATATGCTGAGTATCGGAATTTTCTCGCTCCCTAAAATCGAATTCACCCCCAAAATCCCCATATCAGTCAGGCTATAGTAATTATGTAGCAGTGGGCGTAGCATGAGCTGCAGCTGGAGCTGCGGTGCCATTAGTATAAACCAGTGGAATGCAGGAATAGTAACTGGTTTGCAGTTGCAACATCAGCAGCAGTTAATGATAGAGCTTAAGAGACATAGCATGGCACCGGTCCATGCTTTAGCTCCATCTATACAAGGTTCAGCTCAGTGCCGTCATTTACATTCGAGTGTCGACAGCTATAAATATTGTATGTGTGTGTATGTGTGTGTGCGTGTGTGTGTGCACTGTTTAGCAAATCTAAATTTGGTGGCACTTAATCCAGTCAGCCAGACACTTAAAATGAGTCATGCTAAGGCCCAGAGGTAATTGGTGTGCTTAAGACTGGTGTCAGAAGGTTACAGGTACATCCCTCTCCCTCTAAGAGGCTTTCTCAATAGTTCTTTCATCAGGGAGAGTAAGTGGCTGCTTGTTCTGCTGGAAATGTTGGAATTAATTGAACTGAATTGTCATTCACAATCTACATGTTGCAGTTTTCCACTGGTTGGGGTAACGCTATCTTCCACTGTTTGCTCTGTAATTGAAATTTCCATCATGAGGTGTAAACATCGGCGTGAATATTCGCCAGCTCACGAGGGGCCGCCGAGTGTTGGTGGGGGAGTCGGCGTGACTGATTAGTGCCTGGCTGTATGCGTGTGCGTGCAGAGAGGGTTTGCCTTCCGCTTATTGACATGTTCTTGTCCAAACAGCTCCGTCCCAGGTCAGCGAGGTCATCAGGGAGAAAGTGCAGCAGCGCAGCATCCAGCTCTCCTGGCAGGAGCCCCACCAGCCCAACGGCGTCATCACGGAATATGAAATCAAATACTACGAGAAAGTGAGTGTGCAGCACATGTGTTTGTGTCCTTGTCTTTTCCTAAAACCCGCTTCCTTCAATCTCACTCATTACGTTCCCTTTTTGCCGACTCTTCATTTTGTATTCTATCTGCATGCTGCTGTGAGTGGAATTCACAAGATTCCGCAAGTACCGTCTTTGTCTCATAATTGCAATAATGAATGAGATGCTCATAAGATTTTAATCAGACTGTAGTCCTTCACAGCCGCCCCCATGCACATGTTAACACACACACAGTCCGTGGCTGCTGCACTGCCAGAATTAGCAATCTGTCACTGTTATCTCCTTTCCCCTTCCGCAAAGATTATACCGCTGCTTCCCTGTGTTTCAAGTCTGAACACATCAGCTTTTTATAGTGACGTGTAATGGAGCGAATTTAACCAAGCAAATCAACGGCCGGGCAGCCGAGCTCTGATGTCAGCCCTGCTGGCCACAGCCTCTCGCAAACACTGACGAATCAGTCTCCTATGTCACGTACTGTGGCTGTGGTCTGCCCAGCTGTAAAAGTGGAAAATTGGAAACAACAACTACACCCCTAACAGACCCTGGCATTCCATTTGGGCTTTTGCCGAGCAAAACATTTACAGATCAACAACAAAGTACACAATGCGTGCGGCCTGTGCATCCAAATGGATTTCTTGATGGAGAAGATTTAAATACGTGTTGATGTTTTTTTTTTATTTTGCAGGCTGCCTAATGGTAAGATAATAATCTCGGTGCCAATTAAAAATGCTACATAATGCACAATCAGTATAAACAATGAGTGATTAAATGATTTTCATTTTACTTTTAACACAATTCACATTTCCCATCAGTTAACAGTGCAGTTTGTATTCTTTAAAAATGCACTTAGTTCCTTAACTAACTTCTAGTTGCTTTAACTCTGCTTGTTTGTTCAACAGTGTTAAATTACTGCCAATGAAACACTTTCAACTTAATGTTAACTTAATGTCTATTATGTAAAACTAAGTTATCCAAATAACAATAAACAAGTGGAAGGCTTTTACTGTGAAACATTTACACAGGAAGTTACAGAGATTGAAGTTTATCAGTGATTAAACAATAGCAAAGCAGAAACCGGATTAAATTACACATAAAAAATATTTCAGTGACCCTCAACTTCAAGCGTGTATCTATAATGCATGATGAACATATTTTTAAAGCATTGTAATGCACCTGTAGTGCTGTATATTTATAAGCAGGGTTAAGTTAACCCTAACCATAGCCACCTGTAAGGCATAATAAGTGTGTTTATAATGTGTGATAAAGTGTTATTCTTAATGTGTTATAATGCGTTATAGGTGCTTGCTTTAAGTAAAGTCTCACCATTATTTCTTACAAAACAGAAAATCAGAGTGTGAGTATGGCATATTTGTTGTACTGTGGATATAATGCGTCGACGTAAACATGGAGAAAGTGCTGAGGGTGTAATAACAGTAAACACAAAGGAGATGGAAACATTAAAGAAAGATCTGTCTTCATAAACTATGCAGTATTTTACACTTCATCGTACATAAACTGAATATTAAAATGACAAATAAATTTGAATGGTTTAATCTTAAATTAGCACACTGTGTATCTAGCTGGATAAAACATTGTTAAATTACCTTCCTTCCTTTAACAAAGGGCAGGTAATTACATCCTCTGAAGTATATCTAAAGTGTTTTTGGAGCAAAAAGTCAAGATAACAAGACTTCAGTGGGATTCAGTTATAAACCAGCTTTTCATATAGTGGTTGAAAGTTTGGGGTTTTTTGCCCAAATGGTGAAAATGTTATCCTTTTGAATAAAAGATTTTTATTTTATTTATTTACTTTTTTTCTACAGGATCAGAAGGACCGGATCTACTCCACAGTGAGGTCCAAGTCCACATCAGCCACAGTTAACAACTTGAAGCCCAGCACGGCCTACGTGTTCCAGATCAGAGCCTTCACAGAGGCAGGATACGGCACCTACGGGCCCAGGCTAGAGATAACCACCAAGGAAGAGGCCACAGGTAGGATTGACATACAGGCTGCAAATGCTGGAACGCACATGCTTTATTACTTCTGCATTAGGTGTGAATTATGTATGTTTTTATGTATAGCAGGGATGGAAAGGAATACCAAAACTTTACTTAGGTATGAACAAAAAAGTAGTTTCTGTGCAAACACATAGAGTACTGAAATCCACGAATGTGTGCAGTAATATTTGTAGATTAAAGACAGTTTAGTTTATCCCCAATCCTTTTATGAGTCATCAGTATTTAAGACTAGTAGGGACTGTCTCAGAAGCATGGGATATTGTACAGGGAGCTTTTTGTCAACAAATCAAACTTTATTCAACTTTATTTAAAAATGAAAGCAGAAAACAGCTGACCACAAAAAAAGAAAAGAAAAAAACAAAGAAAGGAAAGAAACTGCTTTAATGGCTCAAGGAAATATCTGTAGTGTGTGTAAGTATAATATAATTACTCAATTTTTCTCTGTTTAAAAAAGCAGCCTGTAAGTGAAAACTCTGTTACGATGAAAGTGGATAAAGTAGAAGCTGTAACAGCACAATGAAGTGGATTTATTGGATGTTCTACTGGATATGTTAGCTGACAAAGGCAATAAAACTGAGGGACAGTTTCTCCTAATGCTTTTCACGTGATAGTGCTTCACCTCTTTGAATAAAAAATCCACAGAGAGCATTAATATTAGTCTCCAAATGCACCAATGCCGAACATCTGACAGAGGGAGAGTTTGACCACAGCAGTAGATTAGCCCGTCATTTTGGAACGCAGGCTTTCATTGCCAAATTTATGCACAACCTGCTAATGTTTCCAGCTTGTGTAGTAATAGCTCAGGGAAATGATTTGCTTTCAAGCAAAGCAAACAGAAATTGCCGTGACTTTATGCTGACAACACATCATGGGAAAAATCACTAAGCACAAGGACGAGCTACTGTAGCGTCATGAGGATACACTCATTTAAATCTAATCAGTTACATTAGCCCGGCCCTGAGTGTCACAGTGTGTTATTTTGAGTTTCCGTGAGGGATGCTGCTGTGAGGTGCTTGTGTTATGGATCATGATATCTAATGATTCTCTCCTTCAACTTTCAGTCATCCACAAATGAAGCCAAAACTACTGTTAACGACCCTGTTGATATTGCTTTCCGAAAGGTTTCCCTTATGAAATTATATATTGGTAATAACATAGTGTGTGGAACACTGAAGGAATACCAACATTTTGGGTAATATGCTTATTAACTTTCTTTGCCCCGGGAGAGATGAGAAGATTGAGATCAATCTAACGCCTGTGTGTTATAGTTCCCAGTTCTCCAAAATATTAGAAAAACTTTTTTATTGGAAGATTGGACAGTTTAATTGAGAAACATAACTTGTTAACGGATGTCAGTACAGTACGGATTCAGAGAAAATAGATCAACAGTTACGGCATTAATGGAGTTCATAGAAGAGATTACTAATAAGAGAGACAAGAAGTATGCAGTTGGAATATTGAAAGATTCGAAAAAAGCATTTAACACTATGATCACAATATTTTACTCAATAAAATGGAAAGGCAGGGTATTAGAAGCGTTGTGCTGAATTGGTTAAAAAGTTACGTAGGAAATAGGCAACAATTTGTACAGTTAAGTGACTATAAATCAACATGTTTGGGTATTGTGGGGTGCCACAGGGGTCACTGTTGGGCTCTAAATTGTTTATTTTTTAAATAGAATGACATATGTATCAAGGTATCAAGAAAATGAAAATGTGTTGTTTTTGCAGACAGCCCCAATATTTTTGTTGGGGGATAACTTACAACAGCTTTTGAAGGTGGTCACTACAGAGATAAGAAAATTAAAAACATAGTTTGACATCAATAAATTGCAATTAGATTTGAACAAAACAAAACTTATACTGTTTTGGAAATCATAAATTAAAGACAGCAGATCAAGTAAAGATAGATAACACTGTTATAGAAAGGTTTATGAATTATGGAAATGTAAAATCAATAAAGTATGAGTTAGGAGAGTTACTGTGAGATACTGTTTCTTCACAAAAAAGCAGTTTATAGCACATGTAGCAAGATTTGGTTGGTTAGCACAGTTTTGGTTTTAATGCAGGCACCATGGTACAAAATCTGGCAACCTTACTGCGACACAAAGCCTGTGTCTGAGAACATAATGTACTCTGTTTCTTTGCACCATTTTATTAGACTGTCAAAATGGAAATTTAATTTATTTTTGTGCCCTCAACATGTCTTAAAATAAAAAGATACAAGCTGTGTAATGCACACTCTGAGGAAACATAATTCTGAAAAAAGTTTCAATTTACCGATAACATTAGTGTAAACTATTTAGTAGGATGTATCTCCCACTAAAACCACAAATTGTTGTTTCTTTATTTTTCTGTCATGCACAAACTAGACAAATCGCAAACAGTGTGCTAATTAGACTTTATGGAAGTTGTACCAGGTATTTTTTTTCATATACATGTACATACATATTTATTTTTTGTGCATTTTTTAGTTTAAAGGCCTCTTCTGATTTGTCTAAATCCCCACATCCGACATTCCCAGCCAAACATGCGCCCACCTACCACAGATCCAGCATTCCTGCATAAAAGGACACATTAATTACTCATACCACATGCAGTGTGCGTCCTGTAACAAGGTTAAAAGTTTGCAGTACAGTCACTGTGTCCTTGACCAGCACAGCGAACCACTATCCGCCTCTGTGACAGCCTCGAGAGAGAAACCTGAAAGCATGGAATATGACAGTTGAGTGCTTTTAATTCCTCTGAAAAAAGACAATTGGTGAGGTATTGGCGCTTGATTAAGTAACAGCTGATCAAACGCTGCAACGTTTCCAGCCCCCCCTCGTCCTCAGACAGGCCACCAAAAAATCATTTTCTTTCATTTATACAACGCAGATCCACTTGATTTAAAATGCATGAATTTTCCCCCTCGTACACCACTCACGTTGACTTTATACGACACTACGGCAAGCCATTCTTCAGAGCAATCGGCAGTTTGTCAACGCAAACAGTTTGAGCACTGTGAGAGCTCTGAATGGGAAACAATCCAACCTGAATGTGTCTTTGTTTGAGATGAAGGGCATTGCCTTCGCCGTCTGGGACTATTAAGCCCACTTTCTGAAACAGTAGAGCCGTGTGTATAAGGACGGCTCAAAAATAGAAGCGTCCCTCCCCCACTCTCTCTCAGAGGGAAGGAGAGGAGGGGGGTTATCAATCTACACGCCTCTCATTGGGCTCAATTATGTCCTGCAGATTGTAGTCTTTGATGTACTGAAGTTCACACTAAGCATTTCTGTCTCTCTGAATGTGTGTCCGTGTGTGTTTATGTGTGTCCATCTCATCAGCTGCGATTGTCTCCAGCGAGCAGAACCCCGTCATCATCATCGCAGTGGTGGCCGTGGCGGGGACCATCATCCTTGTGTTCATGGTGTTCGGCTTCATCATTGGGAGAAGGTACGCTCTCGCGGGCCCCATTGACTCTCCGCTCCTGTGAGTCTGCGCTTGTCAATTAGCCTTTCTGTCACTCACAGGCCTCCACGTCTGTGGAGTCGTCACAAGCACACACACGTGCACCCATCATCTCGTGGCATGCTGTGCTAATGGGTTGTGATGCATCATTTTTTTTCTCCCCCCAGCCCCAACAAAATTTTTAAGCTTTTTTTTTTTTTTTTTTTTTTTTTTTGCAGAACCATTATGAGACAAGTACCCCAGAGCGAGAAAGCTTTGGCTCTGCATTCCTTTGTGTGTGTGTGTGTGTGTGTGTGTGTGTGTGTGCGTGTGTGTGCGAGATCCTGAGGGCAGGATGAAGTATGGCACACATTTTTTCACGCCATCACAAAGCACCCTGCCCACTGTCATTATCGCCATTCCCTCACATTCGTACTTCATCTGTGTTTTCAACTGCACGAATGGTATTTCATCAGAACTTGCTTTTAATGACGGGCTCATCAGAGGGAGAATTCCCTGGTGCTTTTTTGCATAAAAAATATCGCCTTCTTTCTTATCTGAGTCACAACTTAGCCGAGCCAGAACGTACAGTGAAACACATCCCATCAGTATTAGTGCGACTTTCCAGTGATGGCAGCGTGTCTCCAATTTCAGCTGAAGATAAAGATACATACATCTCTGCTTATATTCTGTAAAAAAAATACGCACTTTATAACTGCAGATCTTGCTTTACAATCAAGTCAATCTGTATATGTACATACATACACAAAGCTTTAGTGAGGCCAGCTGCAAACTCTTATATTTACACTGTTGCATGTCGTCCCTGTTTGCATTCTCAAACTGATCCAAGTGATGCAAACAGAACTCAAAGCTCAAAATGCATAATTTGCGAGGAGACATTTTTTTTCCTCACTGTAAGTTCCTGTTTCAAAATGTTCTTTCACTGGCACTCTCATTGTCCCTCAACATTTAAACGCAAGACTCTCCTGGTAAATCTCATACCGATGATTCAACGTTTGGACTCAAATGCACAGACAATTTTTTAAGTGCTCCAACTGTCAGTCACCTAACATTTAGTGAGCAGAAACTGGACGACACCTTTACCGTGGGAGCCGTAGATGACTCCCACTGACACTCTCATCTAATCATGAGCGTTTTTAAAGCCGTGGACGTACAGTACTAGCAAAAGATCCAAATAATTTCAAATAAGATTGAATGTTCTGTATTAAAGCTACAGTAGAACATTTACAGTTAGTCATCATTTACTAACTGATGGCATTGTTGAGAAGACTCACTTATTCTTGAAAAGAAAAAAAGACATGAGCACGGTGGTTCGTTTTAGATCTTTAAAACAAATACGTGTTCATTGAAACCTGATCCCAAAATAGCAGGCAAAAACAAAACATGCAACATTTTAGCGAAGTTTTAGTGAGAATGGCTTTAACCAGTGTATAAAGATATTGTTTTCAGGGTTCAAATAGGCTGTAGACATCATACACATGTGAGACTTCACCTGCATGTGCATCACTTGTGGCTTATTTCACCTCCCCGCGTCATCCTTTTTTTCACCTTGTGCTCAAAGAACAACTTTGTGCAACAAATCACCTGCTTGAAAGGATCCTTCAACACGTTAATCTTACTAATTAATACTACAGGACGTGTTGAACAGTCCTTTACAGTGCATGTATTATTAGATATGTTACATGATTAGACTCGAGCTGCTTTCCCAGGCTGTGGGCTGTTGGGTTCACAGCTCCT
>JAPZDX010000010.1:1208351-1221966 GCA_029783625.1 Naso annulatus | reverse complement strand
AGGAAGGAAGACATATTATTTATATATTGCTCTGAAAGAGAATTGATCATATCATTTCTGCTCATATCATTTTTGTATTTTTGTATTGCCAACCATGTATCGTTAAACACATTCATTGTTAAAATGTATTGTTACAACCCGAAACGTTAGTTTAGGCTGTTGACAAAACTGAAAATCCACCAGGTGAAGAAAATTTCCCACATTTGTACACAAGCACATAAGCTTGAACAAACCATGTTAGGCAATAGAATCATGACATCCAGCCATCAACTAACCTTCAGCAGCTTAGAGCCAAAACTCATCAGCTGCATGACAACAGCAGAGAGGTGCTTCTCTGCGCGTTCACCTCTTTTCCCCATGGGGAGGAAACAGATCTGGTGAGCCTATATACTTTTGGTGCAGAAATGAGGTGTGTTGTAAGGCGTGGTTTTTGTTCCTGAACCTATTTATAATTTTTTTTAGTTAGAATTAATTTAATTTGATGAGCAAAGTATCTCTCATAGCATCAGATTATGTGAACTGCATTTTACATTAAACTGTTAAAGCATTTGATGGCCTTTGGCTCTCTCAGTTATCTGCTGTAGTTTGTGATGTATGTCAGCCTCGTCAGTGGAATGGAGCTCACATGCAACCCTAAATCGTTCTCCCTGTTTGTTACAACACACATGCTTTTCAAATCAAATTCCTCCCAAAATTGCGTCCCATGGCCAGTGTTGTCAAAATGTTGTTTTATGTGGATTTTAAATAAATAGACTGACCCCCAAACCCCTCCCCACTCCTTTTTTTTAAGTTGAAATCCACCCGTCTATACTCATCATCGGAGATTTTCTATAAATGAAAACTGACACCAGTCTATAATGAGTTAGAGCCGAGGAGTGATAAATAACTGCCACAGTGTCCAATTTCCCAAACAAGGTTATATGGGTGCATTGTGTGAGGAGTGATGGCTGGGCTTTATTTCAAGCCAGCGCATGACTGATATGCATGGCTTACTTTTGTAATTGTCTAGGTGCATTGGACCCAAAGACGGACATAGCAATCTTTTCAGCCTAGTAATGTAGTATGTGCTAAAATGGCTTCTGAAGTGAATTATCACTTTGCTCTCTGGCACAGGGATTCAGCTGCCTCTAGAGATGAACATCACAGTCACTTCACCCCTGATGCATCGCGGAAGACACTAAATAGTGCAGACTTATCATTCATTTGCAGTATGTAGGGTAGCAGGAAGCAGGGCGACCTGCTGGGTAGACTGACCGTCCTGTAAGTAGAAGGTCGCTCTCGACCCTCTGGGAAAAGGGTGCAAATACATGTGTCTCAAAGGGAACTGTGAACGAACAAATTCCTAATTATATGGTGTCGTAATGGCATTGAAAGCCCTCTAAAGTCCAGCATGGTTGTCATGGCTGATACTGTAGTTCTTTTGTCGCATGGAAACAGTGAATTTACAGGGCACCTTCAGTACGCTTCGAAAGATCTAGGGCGCACTATCCCACCAAATCTGAAGGCGAAAGTGTCAACCTGTCCTTAATATCCTCAAACAAAGCACAGCGAGGCCTTGCTGACATGATCCCCATAAATGCAGCCCGCTGTCCTCCATTCAAAACTCTTTTGTGTCTTTAACGTGTCTTTGTAGCTTCAACACAATGAATTGCATGAAAGGGAACAATGGTAAACACTTTTAGATGGCACTCACGGTGTTGCACCCACCTCTACATGCAAGAAATGTCGACAAGAAAATACATAAAAGCTCTTCTTTCTTAAGAGAAGTTTCAACCTCGCCTTCAAACCCTCACATACAAGACATTGTCTAAACTGGACGTGATATTTTTTAAAATTTCTGGAAAGTAGTCTGGGACAAATCAATGTTTTTTTTAAAAAAAGCAAAAGAACAAACAAAGGCTTTTGTGTGATGTTGGAGAAGTTTATATTGTTGTGCTTTTACAAAGTGAAGCTCTTGCGTAATTTCAATCAGGATGACTACTCCTCTGCTTGGACCTGTAGTTATTTCTCTAATTTTCTGCCATTAACACCTCTCACGCAGGCTTACTCATAACTTCCCGCTGTCATAATTTTTGGCTGTCAAGTAAGATATCAGCTGTTTGCCGTTAGCTGGGCAAAACTTCTCAGTAGCACTGCAACACATCTATATTGTAAGCCATTTGCTGTTTGTTTGTTTCTTTTTGTTTTGTTTTTTTTTAAATCTTTTTCTCATAACTTGAGGGGGAAAATGAACGTATGCATCTGTGTACTGCTAAGGAGATGGTGCACTGTTTTGGATTTCCTTCACTCATCTTGTTTGATTGGGCTTATTTTTTTCAACCTGTGCCTCTTTGGACCTCTAAGTTTAATGACTCCAGCATGAAATCTTTCTAAACAAGACAATGTATGGATTGCAAAAACTGCCAAGTCTGTTTTCTTTGATTTAGTCTAGTGATGAAACAAAGGGTAAGAGTATTTAAAAAATTGTTTGAGAAGAATGGTTAGAAAGGGGTTGCTGCAGCCTGCAGGGTGGGAGGGCGTGACGACATCTGAAATGACATGAGAGTTGGCAAAAAAAAAAAAAAAAAAACACGAGAAAAAAAGAGCTGGATTAAGTTGATACAATGACAATTTCAGATATTATCAACATGCAGTACTCTCTAAAACTCAGGTTTAGCTGATTCCCATTAAAACACCAGGATAGATCATACTGGTCTGTACAGCTATTTATTCCCCACCCCCACCCCCCACCCACCACCACCACCACCACCACCCCACTTTCTCTCCCTTTTTCTCCCTTCCTCTCAACTCCCTCTTAACTTGAGCGCTGCCATCAGATTGTCACCCACCTTGAGTCTGGATCTGACCGACGTTTCTGCCTGCGTAAAGGAAATCTTTACTGTCCCAAAGTGCTTGCCCATGAGGGAACTGTGTTCAGTTCTTTTGTTTTAATAAATGTAATAAATTTATTGTAATTTAATTATAGATTGTGGTCTGGTCCTACTCTAAATGTAAAGTGCCTTAATTTGGCGCTGTATAAATAAAAGTGACTTGACTTATTTTCAAAAATTATGGTTTAAAATTTGATCATGTATATCCATGTTGGCTGTCTGTGAACATGTCACACGAATTGTTTCAGACTCAGTTACCCTCTGTTTGGTGCATCTTTTTGATGCCAATGAATTTTTGAACTTTTAATAGCTGCTTATTGATTTCAGCATTGACTTTAGGTTAATAAGATTTAGTTCAATGCTTCTTGTTTTTGCGTAGTTAAATGTTTGGATATTGGGGGGCTAAGAACATTAAGCTTGAGTAATACTTTATTCATAGGTCAGTCCTGGTGTGATGCAGTTGTTTTGATCTCTGGCATCTCTCTTCAATTAACTTAATTCTGCATAAAGTCATTTTGTTGAATGGATGAGTTTCCTTTTTTGGGAGGGTGACAGTGGGCCTTCTCTTAATACAGGGAAGGCGAGAACTGCCTTGCCAGAGAATTTGGGATTAGAGCATAAAGTAATAAACAACACTAACAGCAAATCATTAGGCTATAGTTAGATCCTGTTACTGTGGCAACATTGTTTTTTGAGGTCTCATTAAAAGAAGAAGTGTTCAGGGACAGGGCTGGTGGAAATAAGGAAATGTAGTATGTCAAGCACATCATGAAGGTAATTTTTTTTTTTTAAACATAGTAACTCATTTAAAAAATTGGTAGTCTCACACTGTAAGCACTGTTATTCAACACGCTGTGTATGTCAGCCAGGCCCTTCCTTTGTGGAGTCTGCATGTTCTTCCTGTGCTTGTGTGGATTTCCTCCAGGTGCGCCAATTTTCAGCTACCGTCTAAAGACATGCAAGCAAGGTAAATTGGGTGCTTCACATTGCTTCTCAAGTGAGTGTTAAGTGGTTATTTGTCTCTAGGCGTCATCCCTTTGATTAACTGGTCACCTGTTCAGGATGTACCCAGCTGGGATTGCTAATGGATGCTATGTTTCAGTCATAGACCTTACATCAGAAACAGGAAGTATTCAACGAATTCGCCGCACTTCAGGAATATTTTCAAACTGGTGATGGACATGTAAAAACACAAAGGTGCCAATACATGCAATATACCATATACCAATGAGTCAATCTCACCAAGCCACTTGGCAGAAGCCACAGCTGAGCCATACAGAGAAGCGGCACCGGCGCCATGGGCCAAAACCCAGATTGAATTTTGTGCCCCCACAAAATCTCTAAAGGTGCATTAAATTTAATAAATATTACATGCTATGAGTGTCTGTTGACATGGCCAAGGATAGCGGTCAGGCCGTGTCACCCTCTCCATAGAAAAGCAATGGGACAGCCAGCCGGTTTTACTGCTGATCATGTGTAGAGGCCTTAACAGAAAATAACTTCTCTGGTTCAACATGATGTTGTAATAAATACATAAATAAATGAAACATGCATGTTTAAACGCACCCTAATTAGTCCTAAACGGGTAGAGATTGACGCTGCGGTTAAACGGAAAACCGTCCAAACTGAACAACCCTAACAGGTACTACACCAAAAAAGAAAACCATGTTGAAATTTAAATCAATTAAAATTATCAAGAAGTTGTTGTATTGAGCCGTGCATTGACGACAAAACGAAAAAAAAAACCTGTGAATTAATATTTGTGCTTGCTGGTTTAAATTACTCTCAGTAAGCCTTGTCTTTGGTCTTTGGGAATTTGCCGCAACAGCTGACTGTATAACCCCCCCCAAAAAAATCAAAAATAACAAGATGGGGACCGGCATAATAACCCTAACCCTCCAAACTCAAGGCTTCAAATTGGTGGTCGACAAACCACAACAACCTCACAGTGACTCTGTCCCCTATTTAATGTACTGCCTATGCTTCAGTCACAATCAATAATAACTCCAGTAGCGTGACTTGAGCTAGTCTGCTACACACCTTCCTCTTTGGACACAAAAGGCTTTATACAACTATTTTTCACATTAACAGTGGCACTACCTGACACCTGGAAACACACATCAGTCTTTAATATTATTTCTGTTTTGAACAAAAAGTACACTCATTAATATGATGTATGTTGTTAGCAAGTACTATTATTAACTTCCATTCTTTTCTGCGATTCAGCAGTAACATAATCACATAAGTGTTTGCCAACTGAGCATTTTATTTCCTATTTTATTTATTTATGGCTTTTTTTCTAAATGATTTGTTGTGAAGATTTGATGTGTATATGCAGTATAAACACAGTCAAATAAGAAAAATAAAATATAAATCTCAAATGTTCCAAAAGATGTC
Organism: Naso annulatus; assembly: GCA_029783625.1. Taxonomy (NCBI): domain Eukaryota; kingdom Metazoa; phylum Chordata; class Actinopteri; order Acanthuriformes; family Acanthuridae; genus Naso; species Naso annulatus. The sequence continues at coordinate 1,216,699 of JAPZDX010000010.1, read as the reverse complement.
AGCTGTCATAGTCTCTGACATTCATGAGTTTCCAGAGTTTAAAATGAACAGTGCATCAGTCTTAGTTAGGGGTTCAATATGAAATGCCGCGGCAAGAGGTATCAGTTACTGCACAGCTGGAACTGCAGTACTTGAAGTTGTTCATGGCAATAAAACTATTAGAATTTAGTTTTGACTGTGTGTGATGTATTCTGTAAAATGAAAAACATAAAAACACACCAGGATCAAACAGCCAAATATGGTGTAGGATATCCCTTTGTGTCCACCTTTACTAAAACACTTAATGCTTGCTACTGAGAAGAAGTCTACCTTACACAAACACAGTATTACAGACAATACATTTCCTTCAATGAATCCAATATAACCCTAACCCTAGAACTCTAACTAATGACATGTGCCTTATGTTACCTTGAACAATTAAAACAACACATAAAGAAAAAAAACAAATACTGGCTCTAAAAAACCCAGGCTTCTGTATTTCTTTTTATTTTATTTTTTCCTCTTAGCTTTTTGGTGCTAATACTCTGAGTGCATGATTTCATTATGCTCTTTGGATTTCCTGCCTGATCTGTCACACACTGACGATTAGTGACAATTACAGAGCCCTGGTTTAATTAGGCTGTCAGAAATCAAGTATGTAAATGAAGCGGCATCTGTCATTTGGCAAATGACAGGCTGTAGTGTGATTTTCCAGTGGTTTGACACGGTGTCTGCAGCACAGACCTCCTGGGAGGCTGCAGACTGGACGCTGGCTCTGCCTCCTAACTGAGTGTGTTTGTGTGTGAGAGAGTGACTGCGCGCTCAGCTCTGTGACTGATGAAATTACATGTTCAAATGTGCGCTTTAGCTATTGTCACCCAGCCATTACTTGAATACTGCAACCCCCCTGCCCCCAGGCAACATACACATACACACACACTGCTATGGCTAAATTGGATACTTTGGACAAAGAAGTGTTCAAAAGACCATATTTTGTTCATTTTCAGGTTCACACTTTTGTTTTAGCTGTCTGCTTAAACAGGTATATATTTCTTAATGTTCAAAAAAACACATTATTTTTCTAAAACTCTCCATGGCAGGACATATTATCTGTAGCGCTCTCTTTTAGCCCAGTCTTTTTGAAGGCCACCCCCCACCCCGAAAAGTCCAGTTTGATAACATATAAATATGCAGAAGCACCAGATGGACTGCATTAAGTGTTTATAGCGAAACGTTAATGTACAACAACTGTTTGAGTGGCTCTGATTGGTAAAACACACACACACACACACACACACACAAAAAGAACACATTCTTTTTGAGGCTGTCATGTGACAGGCGGAGACTGGATAGGGCGGAGTGTACTGTCGTAGAGTGCCTAAATAGTTGCCAACACAACTCCGCCCCAAACATGACAAACCAGAGGAAAAGAGGAGCGATCGTGTTTTCACTTTTGGAGCGCAAATTGTCGCCAAGTACCTCCACAATGACGATGTCAGCAGTTTTCTGCAGTAAAGGACATTGAATATAACAGTAGTGGACCTTTTGTTGGGAGTAGCACCCCAGTTCACACAGTCATTTTATGTACTTACTGTCGGACAAACACCCCAACCCATCAATGACTACATTTACATGGACTCCAATAACCCCAGTGATGACCTTACTCTAAGTAAGACAATATTCTGATAAATATGTTTACATGAGTAGCTTGTAGAATATTCCAGTCATATTCTCCTTCACATGGTACAGAGGATAGCCTGATTAAGAATGAGACAACGATGGAGTTTCGTGGACTTTCTTCAAGAAAATGCAGCCACCTCTACAGTAATATTACAGGAATTTGATGAATGCCCACATTTCTCTGTGTCATAGGCTAGGGTCCCCCTGGTGTTACTGTCCTACCATCATGTGTGTGCTGCAGAATACCCTTGTGACTGTTTTCTTGACTGACATGCTGTGGAGGGTGAGTAGCGCTTCTGACTGATTATGACACATTTTCAATCTTTCGTCTAAATGGCAAAAAATCATATTATTTACCGCAATAGTTTGTATTTATTACAAGTAAAGTGGCACACAATGTAGTGCTAATTAGTAAGGTGCCAGAGCGCACTCATGACACATGAGTGCACGCATAATTGCATGAGTAATTCAGTTGTCTAAACTCTTCTCCAAAAATGAGATGATTTTTTTTTATCATTTTCACTGTTCCAAAAAACAAAAGGATGCTTTGCTGCCTTTTCATGTAGATTCTTTGAGAAAATCTCATTCAGTGTGCCACTCAAATGCATCTTTTATGGTGGAATATTTTCTTGAATCTTGTTCAATGTATGAGTTAATGCTGTGAATTAATCAGTCCACCTTAACTGCCAATATGACAACTTCAAGAGAAATATGAGGATTCATTTGTCACGTCATACATGTACAGTAGCGAAATGTCTGAACTTGATAGGCTAATTCGTTTGCGTTTGCCTTTCTTAGGGTGATGACGTACACTTTAGCAACAATTGGATCTTCAAACACACATAAAATGTGCATGAATATCTATTGGATTATGCAGGTGAACATTTCTCCCCTGGACAAAAAAAGTGGAGGAGGGCTGTTTCGTTGCGCTACTGCAGCACTACAATCATGCAATAACCTGTCGATTAGCTATGTTTATTTTTTGCCGTGGATTTGTAAACCTATACATCCCCTCATTTCACCTACATTTTAATTGTATTTAAGAAAAATGCCATTTTCTTTAGGTGATCTGGCTGGATGATTATTTGTTTGAACTGACTGCAGGGGAAAGTGAGTGAGAGAGTGAGAGATGTCGCTGTAGCTGGGTGAACTAGACTGATTTTTTTGGCCCATTGAAAAGTGAAATCCTGGCTGAATGAAAGTGAGTAGGCTATGTGTTGCAAAATGCGGTGAAAATGCAGACAAGGCCTCCTAGTACGATTATGGTGTTTACATGTGTACAATAACTCGAATAATATTGGCATACTCCACGTCCTAATACAGTTAGGCCTATTGCTTACTCTAAATATGACCTTATTCTGATTAAGGTGAGCAGACACTGCTGTTTACATGGCAGTGTCTTATTCAGAATATGGGCTTAACCAGGTTAATATCAGAGTATTGCTGTGCATGTAAATGTAGTTGGTGAAGTAACGCTAGCGCCAGCAGCTTCTCACAAAAATCCCTACCCTGTGTATCTTATTCATCACATTAATCCAACTTTATCTACATCTTCCCTGCAGTGTGAGTGAAGATCAACCAGAAGTTGCAGATTACTGGGAGGTCATGGTTCGCACATTTACAGATAATTTGTTGCACCGAACATTTTGTCTGCAAGGGAAACCGTCAACTCCATCCTCCAAACAAGACATCCCCAAATCTGTGATGATACAAGATGTGGTCAGCAACAAATTGATGCAGGGAAAAAAATGGCCATTTTCTGTCAGTTTTTAGGTTCCAACACAACACGGTCCTTAGCCTAAGGGCGCACTCACGCTAGGCTATCTGTACCATGCGTGAGCACCTTTGACCCCCAAAGTCCAGTTTGTTTGACTAGTGTGAACGCTCTGTTCCGTGCTCAAGCATGGCACGCTTTGTCGGCCCTGGCATGGTTGGAAGAGGTGGGCTTCAGCACGGTACGGATGCACATGCATGAGCTCAGCATGGAGAGCCGACATCACTGTGACTGTTTGTGGAGGATTCACCTTAAATTCAGGCAGGTAACAGCATGAAGTCCAGATAAAGAGCCGTGGAAAAATCCGAGACTGTCTTTTAGACCACTGATACCAGAGAGCAATTTAAAAACGTTATTAAAAGCTGGAAAAAAAAAAAAAAAGTGTCACACTCCATAGATCAGGTAACTCTAGTGTGCACAGGTAAGACTGGAGCAATGTGAGTGCAGGGCAGCAGGGGAGAGGGGAGGAGGGGACAATCATGCTTTGGCACAGTACAGGACAACTGGGCCAAGTGTTAGTGCGCCTTAAGCCACCTGTTATGCGAGTCCTCAGTTTTAAAGGTCAGACGACAAGTTTGCAATGCCATTCTTCACTGTCTTCTACAAAGCACTATCACTTGGCCAGCACCTGAACAACCGGCAGAAATTGCACACACATTCAAAAACATGGGCCACCATAAATTCCCTGGAGTGGTTGGATGCATCGCTGGCTCTCATATCCCCATCTCTAAGCCCTTGAATGGAAATTGAAGGGCATATTACAACAGGAAGAAGTTTAACAGTGCAATACTGCAGAGAACTTGCAGGGAAGACATGCGGTTTATCGATGTAAGTGTTGGGTGTCCCGGGCAAATGCCTTCAGCAAATCGAGCTTGTCCAACCAAGGGATGGCTTTAACCATAAATGGCACATACCATGTCTTAGGGGATGCTGCATGTCCTATCCGGTCCTGGCTACTTACAACCTACACAAATCATGGAAATATGTCTTCCGGCAAGTCCTGTATGGCACACTGTTCAAAAAGACAGCTGATAGAGAAAGCATTTGTCCTGTTAGCACAGGTTATCCAAATAAAAGTTGGGGATTGACATTGTGAGCCCGGATGAGATAAACAAGGTGATTATAAGTGCATGTGTACAACATCACAATATTTGCGTCCTCCAAATGACCTTGCGGTGTTTGATGATCGAGAAGATGTGAAAGAGGAGCAGGAGCCACATGATGTGAAACAATGCGAATTGAAAAGGCTGCAAATGAAGGACCTTGATTTTTGGTTACTTTTCATGTAACATTTTAATTTTCAAATGAACAACAAATGAAAATGCTTTTGTGACGATGACCCACAGATTGACCAATATTATTTTATGTTTCTTTTGAGAAACAAAAGACATTATGTCCTATTTCTCTTCATTTTTTCCATACTTTGGGTCTCCTGATTTATCCCAGTCATTTGTAGCTTTATTTTCAGTTCTGAAATTTCTTGGAAATTAGAAAACAATAAGGTTTTTCTACTAAAAAAGTAAACAAAATGTAAACAAACCAGCATGGGCAAAATAAAAAACTAAATAAATGGATTTAACTATAGATAATTGCATGAATGCATTATTCCTAATCATTTCAATGAGGTCTTTGAACAACTTGATCATTCACTGTGGTGCTTTTCCTCTGCCTCCTCTGCGTCAAACTGATTCCCTCATGTATTTTAGGACCATGACCCCAGCAGGTTTACTATATCATTGAATCAGGAAAAAGAGTAGGCCTTGGTTTTGTGTATGATTGATCCATTTTACACCAAAATGCACGCACACATCAACAGGACACTCACTTTTCTTCGTAGAATGGAGAGACCTTTGAGGAGTGCCTGCCTCTTCACATATCCATGTTGTCCGCTTGTCAGCAAAATAAAAAGCCTTTAACATCTTCATGTATAGGGCTGATTTTTCAGACTGAGACTCTAACCCCCAGACTAGGCTTAATCTGGCTAAAAATCGGCAAGGATGCAAAAGTGCCATTGAAAAAAAAAAAAAAAAAAAGACAAAACAATACAAACAGACAAACAAAAAACAGTGATTTATTTGTCCATACATATCCCAAGGCTCTAAACTGTTTTGCACACACTAATGCTGTTGGACAGTTTTTTAGGGTTAATGGGTTTGATTATGCTCACCTATGATGTCAGAGGACTCTGAATCTTTGTGTCAATTAAAGCTCAACGATGTAGATAAACTAGCAATCCCTGTTGCAATCATGGTCTTCATTTTTGCATATAGATCATTTCATCGAGCTGTAATCAACATAGGAATCGACAATGTAATCACCGGTGCAAATATTCAAAATCATTAACCCTCAATAGCTGTCAAACCGAATGAATATGTGCTAAACAGTTTAGTTGTGTGTTTTTGTTTACTGCTGAATTTCACCTCTGAGTCAGAGCAGGCAGGTTGAGAGCATGCTGTTGGGAGGGGCCGTCTTAAACTGAAGTGTTAACTCCACCCAGCTGCTACATCACAGTCTGTCTGGTTGCCCGAAAATGAATGCATCCCCCATACACACAATGGCTTGAATAGACACTGCTCACCGTGTCTTATCAGCTCTACCTGTGTTTGTAGCTTCCAGCTAGCTACAATTCTACCTGTAGTTTTCATTGAAAAACCACATCTACACTAAAACTTACCATCGTACGTGTTAGCGCTCCACCTACGGTACAGCTTTGTCGCAGTCTTCGTATGGTGTGAGCAGCTATCAGCTGGATGCTGATGAGATACACAAAGTTGCCAAGCAATTGAATTTCTGTAGTTTGTCAATTTCTTTGCACACGTAGCTAAAATGTTGCCTAAAGGCACGTCTATCAAGCAAATTCATATACAGCAGCAACATACAAACACATACTAAGAGGGATCTTGTTGCACTGGGGGCTTTGTTTGTCAGGAAACACTGAGCTGAGGTAGTGCTGCAGTGGCACAACACACACGCACAATAAAACTTGTTTATTTTATACATAACAGATCCACAAATTAGGCTGTGCTTCAGTCGGCAAGAACCAATATTCTGTCTGTACATTATGATGGATACTTGGCTAACCTGGGGACTTAAGTCACACATTTTTGAATATCTGCCCACTTGTCTTTATTGCTCAGGTAGACGTCTTCTAAGCAATGTCACTACATTATCAAAATTAAGTATTTAACACCAGTCTTGTATGAAGTATCCAACAGCCATACTTCAGTAAAAGTAAAGATACCTTTCTGGAAAATGACTTTGGTAAAAGTGGAAGTTGCCCATTAGAATATTACTTGACTAAAAGTCTTAAAGTAGCTGGTATTTACTTTACTTATGTATCAAAAGTAAAGTGAACATAAATGTACTTAAATAGTAAAAGCATAAGTACAAAGTACATATAAAAAGTAGTCAAGTTTGACAGAATATCTCACTCAGTCCCAGTACGGTAACAAAGTATTTCTACTTCACTACCATACAACACTATTTAACACAATGACTTATTATGAATTATGAAATACATTTGTTTATGTTAAGTCCCCCTCCAAAACATTTAGTTTTTTTTCTATGCCTATGTAATTATCATCACAGAAATCTATTTAAGTAAATAATTATGTAACTCAACGCTTTCACATTCATTCTCTATGGACCACTGTGTATATGTATCCCCTTGGCGATATGTTGCCATTAAAAACCTATTTGTTTGGAAATAATTAGCACTCCATCCTTCTGTTAGATTTCTTGGAACAGTGTACTTCATTCAGCTCGAAACATAAAAGAGTCATCTCAACTTTGTTTGTATGAAATCACTTCGGGGACATTGCAGCCTGGGTTTTTTCATTACTTTCCACTAGTCTGACCATGTCCTCAGGGGTAGAAGCTGGCAGCAAGAACCCATTCAAGATGATGGTTTGTGCTTTAAAATTGATAAGTGAATCAGAAAAGTATTACATATTAAATATTAATTTCACAGTGTGAGGCAGAAAAAAAAGATTCACAGTGTCAAAACTGCTGAAATGAGGCAGAATGACTGTGTTCGGAAAAGGTGAAGTGGTGCACTTTTGGCATGCCAATGGACTGTTTGAAGACCTAAACTCTGAGAGAATGATGCTTCCTCCACTCTACACTGACTTGTCTCCTAATGACCCACTAGATCAGGCAAAAATGAGATCACTGCTGTTCAGGGATTGGTTAATATCTAGATATGCCCACACTCTTAGAAGAAACTACAGCACATTACAACTATGGTTTTGTTTTTGTCACCAGAGTCAATGGATCTGTTTGTCATGATAACACTCTATTCATCAAAGTAATTGCTGAGGTCTCAGAAAGGGGCGGTATTCAGATTGGGATTGGTTTGTAGCCCAAACAAAGAAAAACAGCATATGAACACCTAAATGAGAATAAACAGGGCTGAACAAATTTCAGTCAGTTGCAGAGGAGTACCTCATACGTGGGACTTCCAAGTTAAACTAGATCTAAAACTACTGCAAACTAACATTTTGATTCAGTAACCTGTCAATGATGTATATCTCTTCAATTATCAATTAAATTAACATTCAAATATTGCAGCAGTTCAAGTTTATATCACATATGACAGTAAAATATATTTCACATTAGTTAGGCATTAAATAAACAAATCTGTCTTCTTGGATCGTTCATGTTCCCTTGTGTTTCCTGATTTATTTAGGAATTGTGTCTTGTATTTTTTGTTCACTTCCCATGTCCTGTTTCCCTCCTGTTTAGTTGCCTACCCTGCCCTTATGTGTTTTACCTGTGTTGATTACCCCACCTGTGACTCGTTACTCCCTTTGTAGATCCATGGGTATCACAGCAGACATCTTGAGGATTTTTTTTAATGCGCGATTAACGCTGTGACATTTGAACCTTGGGCCACTCCGTAGTTTGGGAAAACAGA
>JAPZDX010000010.1:1043911-1057944 GCA_029783625.1 Naso annulatus | reverse complement strand
GATATTGAAGCATATTGATTGAATCAAAATCAATGTCAAATTGAATCGTGACGCGAAGAATCTCAAAAGGAATTGAATTGTGAGGTTCTTGACAATACCCGCCCTATTTATGTGAGTTTTCTTGTTGGCGATTAAAACTGTTGTTGTTGGTACTGTTAACAGCAGTGCTATGCTCTGTTTCCTGCCAGTGCACCACACTACTGCTGACAGAGAGCGACCTGACAGTTATCTACGGCAAATAATAAGTGCTTTACAACCCCACATAAAAAATAATAAAATAACTATCCCTTTAAGTTTTGAAAACAAAGGACATCATGCTCATTAGAAAAGCGGATCCAGGCACTGAGGTGCTCTTCGTGAACCCCATGATTAAGGGGCAATACTCTCTGAGGAATTATCAAATCATCCTAAACATGGGTACATACTGTATCTTTAGTGAAATTGGGATTTGACCTACCATAGCATTTTTCGCCCAACTCATAGGGGACCCCACAACTACTGAAAATGTTTTTCAGACTTTGTCAAGTGGACTGATGTGACTGGTCATGCAATACCTACATGAGCAAGCCTTTGGTGTTTGAGAAGCTGTGCAATACTTTGTAAGTCAATAAAATTCATCAAATTGCGAAGCTGTTGATATTATTATTATTATGAAGCTAACCATAAATATGGCAATGTGTACTGGATGTTATCTACACGGGGGAAAAAAAGGAAATTTAAAAAAAAAAATTTAAAAATCATATTCTTAAAAATCATAATTTTCTCCTGGTTTTATACATAAAATTTAAGCCATGTGACTGTAATTACTGAACAAAATCTTATGAAGGATGAATTTTAAAAAATGCATCTTCTTTAGAAACTACACATATCTTTTGAAAGATCAAACAGCACAGATCATTGCTCCTATGAATAGAAGTAAACAAAATGTCTAAGAAATCTCAGAGGAATTTTATTTGCACAATAAACATGTTAACATGCATTATTCGTTTCTCACCCTTGTCCCCCATTGAAAGTTTGGCTTTCAGACAGAAAATTTGCATATTTTTGTGCAGTCAGTTACAGGAACTCTGTCTTGGCATCCCAGCGTTCACATGTACCTATAATTACCTTACAAGACAGGAGTGTGTAAAATCACAAAAGGCACCTTGGGGGAAATAAATGTGCTGACCTCAGGATTTAAGGTGACCCATGTCTGGGCAGATGATCCTCTCAGCCCCTTGAGCTCAGCTTTTATCCCTTAAGGTCATAAACTATGCATTAGCTGGAAACCATAAGTTCAAACCTCAACAGGGACATAAAAGATGAAATAGTATGGTTTTGACTCCAAACACAGTGCATGTGTGTGTGTGTGTTGATTCTTTAGAAGCAGAGATGGTATGGTATGTTGGAGGGAAATGGCTTCTGAGCTGGATGCATTGTTTTGTTCCATTATGTTTTCATTTGGGTTGGTTTTGATCCAAGCAATGAAAGCACTCCTGTGGGAGAACACTGTTTATTTCTCTGGCCAAAGGGAGACAATGCAGCAGCATTGTGAAGACTCAGCCGTCGGGCACCAGATGGGGTCCGGACGCAAAGTGTGCCCAGTGAGAGCGTAAGGAAGGAGCTGGTTCTGGAGAGTGTTCAGCATTTAGATAACCTGCTAGCAAAAGTGTAAGTTGATGACTTATTTCCTCTCCATCCAGATCGCCCAGCAGGCTTCTGAATGCAATGGTCTGTGGTCCATTTTACCCCCATCAACATCTGTCTTTAGGGCTGCTGCCATCGGCTGGTTCTAAACTACATGTTGATTTTTTTCTCAAGCAGGTATGTCAGAAGCAGGAAAATTATGGTCTTCAAGGGGGTGAGGATTAGTCCGTGGTGAAATGAATTGTGTAGTGAACCTTGGCAGTGTATCAGTGAGTGCACCTGGCACACACATGTAGCCTACAGCTATCCTTCTATTCAATGTGAACGACATGTTCCTGTTGAGTTTATTTTATACATATCCCACCGTATAAACTCTGCAGTCCTGATTTTACTTGAGAGCCTCTGGAGAGTATGTAAGACAGTTTGTTTGTAGTCCTTCGAACCTTAGAAGACATGTCAGGATCAAGACAATTAGGCCAATTTCATAATCATTAGTCACTGGTCCCCTGAGAGCTTAGGTATATTAAGCTTTTTGCTGCAGTTGTGATTTGTCTGGTGCCTGCTAGGTAATCCTTCTATTTATAGAGGGTCATTAAGCTGTGAAAGTTTCTCTGTACCGCCAACTTGTCTGTGGTGTGTCATTTCTTACTGTAAAATTAAAGTCGAGGTCCAGTTTAGTCTAAATGTCCAGACCATTTAAAAGTCAATTATATTTCCCTGGAATCATTACTTTTCGAGAGCCAGCTCTAAGAAGAGATAGGACTTAATAAACGCTTTGAATATTTTCCTTTCTCAAATCTGGAGTGTCTTACTCAGACAAATCTCTATTACGTTACATATTGTAGATGACATAGATTTCCTGCATCCCATATCTCATTCAACAATCATACTCTCCAAGCTTACTGAATTTCAAATAGAGGGCTTTTACTTCAGGGAACAAATTTCCATAGGAGGACATGACTTTAAAAAGGCAGTCAACATTACAACTGCCAGATATTTGGATTTGTCACAGTCCTTCAGGTATTTTTCCCTCTTCTATTGATGATTGCAAACAGGCCACTGAAGTTGGATCAAAATCAAGACTCTACATGTCAGGGTTTGCAAACAATTAAAGTTTGGGGTGCATGATTATAACTCAACAATAATGGCATGTGACCAATGACAATGACTGTATTTCTTAAGGTATCTTAGGGTGGGGTGCCCTCTTGGATGATCCTATGGTAAAACATGATGAAGTGCCCCTCTTGGGTGCCCTTCCACTGGACAAAACATGGTAAAATGCCCTCTTGGGTGCCTTTCCAGCGGAAAAAAACATGGTAAAATATCCCTTGGGGGCCCTTCCAGTGGACAAAACATGGTAAAGTGCCTTCCCGGCATGACTTTTTGTGCACTGGTGCCCAACCGCATAAAACGGTGCCCTTCTTTACTATTTCTGCCCCTAACCCTCAAACATCCTGAGTCTGCCAGTGATTAGTAACATACTGGGTACATCTACATAAAATGAATAAAATAATCTGGCTGAACTGTTGTTGTTGTTTTGTCGTTCATGTTTCGGCTCTGAAGGAGCTATTTCTAATGATACTGCCATATTTGATACCTTAACACTAACTTTAGTGAATACAACGCTTTTACAAACCAATGAACCAGTAGTTAAAATCGCAAATAATAACATGCCTTTTTAAATGTGAGATTTAATGAGGCCAATGAATGGTTGAAGAGGAGGTAAGGTCAGCAGAAAACTATAAAAAAGCAGTAAAAAAGAAATGACAGAACAATGGTGGCACACTCTGAAGAGAGACCTTCTGCTCTCCTTGCCAACACTTTACTTTTGTCTTTTACCATCTTTAACAATTTCTCACTTTTAGTTAACTCTGCAAAATCTTTTATATAACATTTAGAATATGACCCCGACCGTTCTGAGACAAAGTCTAACAGGTCAGATTAAAGGGTCAGTAAGTTTGATCTTACAAACATCCAGACCTGCCCCTTTGACTTATTACAGGTAAGTCAAATCTATTAATCAAACGACAACAACAACAACAACAACAACAACAACAACAACAACAACAACAACACTGCAGCTTTTGATCATTTCTGAGTTGTGTATCAAAAGCTGCCTCATAATAATGCAATAAAAGTAATTAGCATGTAGACATATATTAGACATATAAAGTTAGAGAGAAAAACACCATAAAACCAGGTTAACTTAAATAATTTAAAGGAGTCCAGGAGGAGGAGAGATACAGTGTAAATGTGTGTATGGTAGTTTTGTGTGAGGATGTAGGTGTAAGAAAGAGAGAGAGAGAGAGAGAGAGATAAAGGAGCTTTAACGGAATCAGTAACCATATCAATAATGGTTAGAATAGAAAAAAAAAGTGCTTTTAGAGGGCATCTCTGGTCAAGTGCAGGAGACAAAGAGGTGTTGAGGTGGAACTGGGAAAGGTCAGAACTGCTGGATCAGGCCAGAGTTAACTTTGCAGCAATTAGGCCCTCTGTTGCCATACTGTCGTACACTGAAGACACATATTTAAAATTACTGTACATCAGCTGCCAAGGCCCAGTCAGAGTCAGCCCATTTTGGGGGTCACTGAATAAATAAGTATGCCAACAGATCAATAAATAGCTCCCTACCACTGCAATCACCCAGCCCTCTTCCCCTTCAGCCGAGGTTGAGGGGAGGAGGGCTCATCTACTCGTTCAACGTTTGTTTGTGAAGCTGTCTTTGGTGGTTTTTATGGTGGCAAGCGAGGCCAAAACGCGACTGCATATGGTTAATGAAAGACAAGCCAACCAAGTTTGGATAAAACCTGTTGGTCTTAAGGGCCGATCACACAGAGAAATGTTTTACCAGGCGCGGCCACCCCAAAAACGCCTTGGCAGCGCATCTGTAGGAAAATACAGCCAGTATTAACTCCTTGTCTGTGTTTGCCATTATCCTCTTGTCTTAGCAACTGTTCCCCTGGCAACAAAACAGGAGGGATGTGGTGAGTAGTATGCCCACCTCCTACTTGATTTTATTGGCTGCACTGGCCAGAAGTGACCCTGATGAGGGATGGGACTTTCTTGAGCTGAAAAGATTAAATTATCTTGACTTTTAACCATTAGAAAAACACGCAGCAGCAAGAGAAGAGCCCTTGGCAGGCAGACTGTACCATATTAAAACAATCGTTTTGCTGGCAGCACTTTTCTAGCATTGCTTCTCAGTTTAATCATCCCTTCAGGAAACAACCACATTCTTCATTTTCTTTTGGAAATGAAAACTATCTCCATCCAGACAGACACTTATCTCTATCCATACTAACAAGCCTGAAAACGCATATCACGTGACCATAGACTTAAAATGGGCGTGCAGAATACTGCAGAAAAAGGACAGCGATTTGCTGCATATATGCTGAAAAAATGTGTGAAGCTAAAGCTAATCAGTATGTTGGCTAATGTACCCCCCCCCATGCGAACTTGTGTGACCATGTCCAGACTACAACACTATCGCAGAGTTTTAAAATTAAAAGGGGGCTGCTAGCATTTCTAAAAGCCTCCCTTTAGGTATCCTAAAATGCCTGAGTAGCATGGACAGTACGTGGAAATGTAGTAGTGTGGTTGGTGTCTTAACTGTTTTTAGGGTATATAAATATATATCCGTATATACATGCCTTACTGAAAGAGGCAGTTTTAACGAACTGAGAACCTTTTTTCTCACTGGATTATAATTGATCTGATGTAATGACATCAAAGTGTAAATTGTGAAATAACGTTTTGTTAAACCATTAATAAAGTTACGTCAGTTACCTTCCATTAGTTACAACTTATCAACAGGTGGCTGGTCAGAAAGCGTTACCAATAGGTGGAATAAAATAATCTGTGATGAATCCTCATGGCAAACACCATATAGCTTGGCGTTGCTAAAGGATATAGTAAAGAGTCAACCAGGAATAAGAGGCTTAAAACGCACACACGAAGATTCACACCAAAACTAACAGTACAAAAACCCACTGCTATTTAGTTCTTGCACATGGGGATAATGAGATTAAAATCATGTATCAGTTGACAATGGGCTGAACAGCTGGTTTGGGTGATGAAGACTGGCTCTGCACAGAATACTCCATTGTAACAGCTTGTGCATTGAGATGCTAATTCCCACCCACATACTGAAAACTCATGTACTCCCATGTCAGCACATGTTCATGCTCACACAACATGCCTAAGTTAGGTTTGCTTGCTTTGGAAGGGAAGGTGTGCTCTGATGAGGATCCAGTGTTGTCTTGAGAAAGCCCACGATGCCAAGCTAGGATTTATTGCTGAGTATGTTACCTTAAACGGATGGAGCTTTCACTGGTAAAAGCCAAATGAGAAGAGAAAAGCCGAAAGACCCGCAGAGAGGCTGAATAAATTAGTCTCCGCTTCTAAATGAACAGGGGAGGCGACGAGGAAGGAAACATGATTTAGTGTCTTCTCACCTCACCTCTGTGGGGCGGAGAAGCTGGTCAGTGCTATTACGCTCTCTATCATCCTGACTTCTTTTGGAAAATGCAGAATGAGCTGCACGGAGCTCCACTGCTCCTTTAACTGATCATCCAGGTGTCACATTAGAGCTGCTCATGTATCACAACTGTAGAGTAACAATACAATCAGTTATCATTACTGTGCTAAAAGCTTCAATGATCTTCTTCAATTATACCCTGCCAGGTAGGAAGCAGGAGCTACACAAACACCAGAGGATGAGGGATTTGTTTATATGGCATCATAAACTAAACTCCTGTTTAATCATACAATCATGTCATGGAATTCCATTATCATTTGTTAAAAGTATTTTGCAGGGGTAAAATTGCTTCTCATTTTTTTTTCCAACTGTCAAAAAATAGGGCCTTCCTGTTACAATATGAGATTATTGTTGTCAAGCTTTGCAGTTTATATGCTGCGCACACTACTTGTTAAAACACGCAGACAGTCAAAAATGGATGTGCAGAAGGCTCCCATTTTTGTCCCTTTGCTCACAAGTTCTTGAATTCATTCAACTGATTGCTGACTGCTAGCTATTCAGCCATGTTATTGTGCCGAAAATCAATATCAAGAGTTTCAAGAACAAATGACAGGTCAGGTGTACTGTTGTCAAAATCTGAAGTAGCAAGTCGAACAGTGAACGGTCTGAGAGATGGACGCTTATGTGACACAAAGTTTTTGTAAGTTCAGAGGGGTAGCATGTACTTCTTGTCACTTATGTTAGAGTTGCCATCCTGTGGTGTTTTGAAGATGAAGCACTAAGGATTAATTTACTTGTTTTTTTGTTTTTTTAAATTAATTTCATTTGTTTTTCATTTTGAGGTGTCTGCAGTCAGCCAATGTCAATGCCAGCAGTTGTCTGTGGACCAAAACAGTTAATTTGCAGCATTACAACCTATAGCCTCATATTGCTATGGTTCCCCAATAAAGATAAATACGTAGTCAGTGCCTTGATTTAGAGCCAGGGTTCCCAAACTTTTTCAGCTACACACTCAAAAAAGAAATCTGGGGCTTCTTTGGGACCCAAATGTAGAAAAAATCATGAATTGCCAGAATTTTTAAACTGCTGATAAAGAACACAATAAGACATGACTTTAAAATGGTAATTATTTAATAACAAAAGTACATCACAGTGGTAATCAGATTTGCTGGGTGTAATGTCAAGTTTCTCACCACCCCATGAATACAATTTTGAATGTGCTCAGACCAGCTTAGAAAAAAAAAAAAGAACTTTTTTTCTATTTTGATTAGCAAAATAAGCTGACATATCAGCATTGTTATGCATTTCATTCTGACAGTTGTTGACCCAATAAAAAATGGGCCCACGACCCGTTTTGGGTCGCAGAGAGTTTGACAGGAATTCTTTTAGTTAATTCCTTTATTGGGAATTAATTGACAGAGTCAGAAATCCAAGACCAAGACCTTGGTATAATACTACCAAGAAAGGATAAGGAAAACTAGAGGCTGAGTTTGTTTGCAGCAGACTTGGTGTGAAATGTAAAATAGAGGACAATAGCATGCATCAGCTTTGATGGTGGTGAAACCCCTCCTGGCAGCCATGACACAGAATCTGAAATTCTTCGACTGTTTATGATGACTTTGACATGGTTACGTGAGAGGGAAAGGGATTTTCAGGGGTATGAGCTGTGGGTAGGAAAGTCTACTTTCTACCCATACAAACAAAACAATGCTTTTCTACATCAAAGACTGAAAAGATGTGATGGAGTGATTCTGATGACAGTGATGACTTTGACATCATTAGCAGCCAAGAATAAACAGATCGCTGTATACATTCCTTTAACGGATGATGTGCCACTCAGTCTTTAATGTGTTCTTACTTTTCTTCCTGTCTGTGACACTTAGCTCTAATCCTACTGCCTCCTGCTGAAGACATAAGTCTTTTAAAGCAGATCAAATATATAATTTCATTTTCAAAAAGTCTCAGTAATTTCCTATTGAGCAATATACTTTTTTAATGAATGTTATTTTGTGTATTTGTGTATTTGGGGCAGCAGGACAGTGAGAGATTGAGTCGAAATCATGAGTGTTCATATTAATTAAGGAACGTGTCACCCAGTGCAACAGTGGCTCATTAATGTGGGGTTTTTTTTAATCAACAATAGAGCTCTATGGCACAAAGGAATCAGATAAATCAGGCTTTGATATGCACACAATACTTGTTATTAGGATACAGTCATTGTTGGTTTAGCTCTGCACATGGGATTTGATGACAATAGAAGAAAATTTTGAATGCAATCAAAGTGATGTTAGCCAAGTGGCAACACAAATGCAAAATGTAATGTGTGGGTAAAATACAAATACTATACAAAATAAAATTGGAAAATGTTTCTTAGTTTTCGAGTCATAGTCACAGTCACTGCTGTCTTACTTTTGTAGTCTCCCAGTGGTGGTTCACAACACTGCGACTCCAACGCTCAACTGAGAAATCAGCGTGGCAGATTTCTCCTCAAGCATACCGAGTTTTCTTCTGGCGTGCTGAAGGTTTGTAGCACTCTTTCAGAGTCGCGTTAAGTGCCATGTACATTTGCACAATTATCTGGGTGGAAACAGTGACTTTCAGAGTCTAAGGGCTACACACGCTGTACCATTACCATGTTAAAAAACAGGTTTTGTGACAAAAATACTACATTGGAAGAAATACAGGTCACCAGGAGAGGTCAGTGAAAAATGGGAGTCTCCTGGGAAAATCAGGAGGGTTGGCAAGTATGTGCAGAGTTTCCACATAAGTGTAAACTTGGGGGCTGAGTTTAGCCTAAACTTACACTAAACTCAGCCCTCAGATCCT
The DNA here is from genome assembly GCA_029783625.1 of Naso annulatus. Lineage (NCBI taxonomy): Eukaryota > Metazoa > Chordata > Actinopteri > Acanthuriformes > Acanthuridae > Naso > Naso annulatus. Next base: position 1,049,015 of record JAPZDX010000010.1, on the reverse strand, counting down.
GAAGCTACATCCACATTTCTGCGTCTTTAAGTCAAGATGAAGTGTTAAATCAAAGACGCTCCTTGTCCATATGCCCCGTGTTTTGATGTAAAGTTAATATGGCTTCAGGATGATGACGCAGCCTTAAAAACTTGTCCGATGATGACAGAAACAACTTACCAGGATAGTCCAAATGCTTTGGCGTTTTTCTGGAACTCTCGCTCATCACTCAAGTAATGTTAATTACAACATGCCGGTCACCTTTTTTGAAAACGTCCACAAGTGCCAACATTGATGTCGCTCCTCCACATGCAGACAAGCTTTTTTGTTCAGGGCAATCAGGGCAGATCTGGACCAACATGTCAAAGTTTGCTGGCAATGCCTCTGGAACCATAACTTAGTTAATAAAGTTGTCCCAGTCGATGACGGGCTGTTAGCGCAACTGAACACAAGAAGTGTCACAGTTTGCTGAATAATATATTTCCCCCTGTGCATGTAAGCAGTAGTAACATGATAAAATGCTAAATTTAACTTCACAGTAGCTGCTGGCAGAGACAACAAGGTGAGTAACGCCTGTAATATGTTATCCATGTCGAAGTAACGCTGGGTAGTCAAGGCTCACAGGTGCATTCATGCAGGCTTGTTTTCTTCTGTAAAATAGTCATATGACTGGACACGACCAATCACAAAGGGTGTCCGTGCCGGCATTTTCAATCCCCTCCGTCTGTGCCTGACCACAACGAGATGCCAAAACAGAGTCATCAAAATAAAATGGGGGTTCAATCGTCCCTAAACTGCTCCGTTCCTGAGTTGCAAAGATGCCAAGATAGTGAGGATCCAAGGCTCAAACGCAGCAATATTGCTGCGTCCTTTCTTTGTTCAACCCACACAGTGAGGTCCCAGCAGTGGTTACATTTAGCGAAAATACAAATACTGGGTGAGATTAAGTGAAAGATCTGCACATGTTTAACTTTGTGAAACCAGCACAGTGACACTCCAAAACAACTTGGTTGGGTTTAGGAAAGAAATATTGGTTTGACAGTTGAGCTTTCCCTTTCAGTTCCCCATGGGTCTTAAACCCCGGTGCACCAGATGACAGTTCAGTGTGTGACCGACCACTGTCCCCTGACCTCCAACCCTCATGAGACTTTTCTCTTTCTACTGTGTCAGATGGAACATTGCTATGAGCATCTCATATTTAAACAGATGGGTTCACGAGGCCTTTGGTGGAAGAATGGTTTATGTCAACGTGTGTGCCGAGAAACTTAAATGAGTACCAAGTTATAAGAAGTGGCAATCAAACCTGAGAAAATATGATGCAAGATGTAATTAACCAGAAGATTACAATGTAAGCTGATAGCAGCTGACACATACAATTGGTGGGTTTGAGCAACTCAGATATTATCGTGCTTGTTGAGGTTTGAGGCAAAAGGTGTTCTTGGTTTGCTCTTCCCCATAGTCTGCCCTCCAGATGTGAGATAGCAAGTCAGTCATCTCTCAGCCCATCCCTGACAGTTGATAAAGAGATCAGTCAGCGCCCCAGCTCAAACCAGAGTCCAGAAACTCCCTTATGGCTGACAGCTGCTTCTGAATGCAACAGATAAAGGAGAGGACCTGAACACTGTCTGTGTTTTTCTGGTGCGATGGCATAAAGCTTTCAAGGAGTTGCCAGTAATTTACTATTGACCTTATTTGTTGTCAGCACAAAAGAAGTTCTCTGACTTTGTTGTTATGTCTTTCCACTTCCTGTCTACAGCAGAAGGGGGGATTTGTTCTGTTGAATATAGACTGAGCTCAGCTGCTTAAAATCATTTCTCCTCTACATATAAGCAAATACTTGACTATTTTTACAATCTAGCATACAGAGAGAAGGCCTGAGTTGTAAAAAAAAAAAAAAGAAAGAAAAAAGGCTTTCTTTCAAGACAGTCTAATATACTGAACACATCAACCTCTCTTTAATAGCAGCAACCACACAGGAAACACATGAAGTCGTCAGAATGTGTTGTATGTTTTGGTAATGTTAAAAAAAACACGTCGAACGGAGGTTGTCGGGTCAGGAGGTGTAATGTACTTAGGACTGAGCTTTTTAAATAAATAAGATATTACATATTAGCGTTATGTAGTTGGTGAGAAGTTGTACTGTTTTATTTGAAATCAGCTTTTAAACAACAAATTAAAAATCATCTGCTTTCGTGACAATTTGTGGAAACTACACCAATACTCTGCATCAGTTTACTAGAAAGTGCTCTTGCTGACACACCAAACAAACTAGTTGAGCAAGTCGATAAGCTAGTTATGGGTGTACATAAATTTTATTCTAAGATCTTTTTTTTTAATCTGATGTGTATTTCTAGTGGAATTTGAGTTGTCAGATCTCACCACTCTTTTCATAAATACGGGCATTTGTTCTCAACATTTAGAAATGTACAGCAGGCTTTGGCTTTACTTAACTGTAGCCACCGATGGCAACCTGAAGCTAAGACAAACGCGTACGCGTGAAGAAATGGGAGGCAACATTAGGTCAGGAGTATTTCTGTAACATTGGGAAGCTTACATGAGACAAATTTCTTAAAAGATTGGTCAAAATAAAGATAACTAAGCTTAAGAACTTTTAGTTGCTAGTATGGATCTATCCCATTAAACTCTTACTTTCAAGTAAGACATTATTGACCAATAGGAAATATCAAACATTCAATGTTTTCCTTCAGTGAAAACTTTAACGCTCTATCAAACCTCAGTCCAAGGTCAGACCCCATGTTTCTCATTCTGGTTGTGAAATGCTCGAGACATAATTTATTTAAGAGCGGTGGTAGAAGGGTCATCGGTCCCTCAAAGACTCTCCTCTGACTCTTCAGAAATTTTACCTGTCAATCATCAGGCTCTCATATCTCCTCACTATAATTCAAATGTTGGTCTCATGCATTAAAGGTATTCTGAGCCGTCGTACTGAGATGGATCATGTTTTTCTGTGATATTTTTTCTTCATCTTCATTTCATCTTCATCTTTAATTAAATGTGCCATCTGTTCATATGGTTGCACTACCTTGACCTGTTTCTGATGTTGCCTCCCTTTAAAATCTGCGTTTCAAGATGAATACGTTGTAACAGACCATTGATGCCATTGGCAACTTTTTAAATGTAACTTGGGAAAGCAATTTGAAGGACATTACTTATGTTTTCACCATCTACTGTGTCCCAAAATTACTGCCAGGCAGTTTTTAAGTTTAAAAGAGGGTGGGAGTGCTCAGTAAATTTAGGATTAATGTTTTTGTTATCATGATGTCTTGTAGGATTTGATTTTGTTTGTCAGGTTGTACTGACATTACCTTTTTTTAGTGGGAGGGTCATTTAGCTGCCACTGTCACCTGCAGACAGAGGAGAAAAGGAAAAGGGGGTTCAACTGAACCAGGACACCATGTTGGATCAACACAAAATGCAAGACTCTTGGTTTCACCCATGACCACCACAAACGGTAAATATGCACCATATAAACCGAGTCTGGTCAAACGGACCAACAAATGTGGCTCTTGAGAGAAGTCAGGATGATTAATGGTTGTGAGACAGCCGGTTACAGGAAGCAAGACAGTGACCTGTCAGGTGGTAAGTTACCCACAAACCTCTCTAGATAAGAAAGGCCACACTTACTCAAATTAGGTCAGATTTTGATATCCATCACAACAGGCAGGGTGAGGTACTAAGTCACATGACATTTGAATTAATCACAAGCCTCTGCTCACAGAGCAGTGTAACCCTTCGCAAGGAAGGCCACGCTAAGGCCCCGTGCCTCCAGGCCATCTGAAGAAGTTGCCTGCTGATTTAGAACATAGTTGAGCATGTAAGTTAGAAAAAACAGATCATGATATTATGGATCATTCCAACCCTACAATGAAGCAGAAGGTTCTCATGTGTTTTACAGGATTTCTTTATATTTAAAGCACTCTGATACACACCACTACATCTCCACTACAACACAATCCTTGACCACTAGCATCAGCTCTTGGAGAGTGCAATACCTACCTGTGTGTCCACATGCAGTGTGAATAATAATAATAATAATAATAATAATAATAAATTTACTTGATCTATTTGTGTCTACATTGTGAGAGTTGCTGTTTTGTACCTGTAGTAGAAAGCACAAAACACTCAAAAATACAGATGCTGCCATGCTTGGGTTCATCTAATCCTCCACAGGCAAGCACAGTTTAAGGAATTCCAACATTTTTTTCAGGAGCTGCACCTGAATGACGGTCTCTTCCAGTACTACTTCAGGCTCATCAGGACCCAGTTTTATGACCTGTTGCTTAGGATCAATGCCAGGATATCCCTCCAGGATGCTGAATGAATACAGGATATATAAACTTCAGGCACTTCATCCCAGGTGCTGAGTGGTTAGTTAATCAATAAATATTCACCGTGTAGTCACATGCTGATTTAATCTGCTGAAATGGTAAGTTTCTCCTCCATTTCTCCAATGAATGAACCTCCGCCGGTATTTCCTTAATGTCATACATCACTGTCTGGAAGATCTCAGTGCTGACTGGCACAAATAAGGAAGGGAGAACAAGCAAATAATGCCTCATTCACTCTATTTGCTTCATTCCCACAGGGCAAATCCCTCAATTTGCATCATTCGCGCAGTGCAATTTGCGCATTTCATTTCGCTGAACAAGAACTTATTTCTAATTCAGTCTTTACATTGACTTTATACGAAATTCGCTTGTGCATATAATTTTACTCACCCCCTTTGTCAACACAGCTAAACCCTTGGCGGCGAGTCACTCCAGTAGATGAAACAGCAGAGGACTTGTCTGCTGATTTTTCTGATAGCCTCTAAGCTGCATTTCGTTTTGCTCACACAACAGTTCAGGTGTTTTTTGGCTTCTTTATTGAATACTGGAGTACCAACCTTCTCCTTTATCAACATCCCAAGCTGTGCTGTTGCATGTGTGTCCTATGCTGCTATGGCATTAGCCTCCCCTTTTGACCTGCACAAATAAATTTTGATTAGCCCATAGATCGTAATTTTAAAATTCAATAAATACAGAACTCGAATTCCAGCATTCAAAAGTCTTGTTATAAAAATCGTTCAAAAAAACGACCCAAAGCTCACAAAATTAACCAAAAA
>JAPZDX010000010.1:996986-1008519 GCA_029783625.1 Naso annulatus | reverse complement strand
CTTTACAGAACTAGCTCAACAGTTTTGACACTATCACACCATATATCCTTAACAGGTTAAAATATACTAGTTGTAGTAACATAAAAAAAATGCCAGAATTGTTTCCATTTGTAAGTTTGATCATCATCGCTTGCATTGTGGTGCACCATTTGACTTATTGCTTTTGAAGCAGTATGTAGTGTCTATTACCAGGTTTTATTAGTAGGAATTCATTCTACAGCCAACATCAGCAAAACAAAAGCATCTGCAACATATTTTAACAACCTTTCTTTATAAATGTAAACCTCTTAACGTTAGTTTTCTGAGGCATGTCACACAGTGTTAATAATGGATATTAAATAATGCAGCTTTATAATTATTGTATTGTCACATGCCTTAAAAAAATGCCTTTCCATTGGTATATAAACATTTTAGTTGAATATGATATTTGCACTGGATCAACGCTCTGCACTTTATTGCTGTGGATGTTTTGAGATGCCGGCAGCACAGCCGTGATTTTAAAGCAGACTTTCCAAACATCTTTACACAGAATGTGTCAAAGAGACATTAACATCACACTGCTACTGTGAAGAGGAGCTTTTGTTGAGTCATTGAGGTCATCCCACAAAAAAACAATCCACCTGAGATAGACAGCTGTGTCGGTGCTGGCGGGCTCCTTCTGCACTGCGGAACAAACAGCAGCATATGAAAAGAAAAGCCTCACTTCAATTATGCATGTGTTCAAATGAGGGGCTTGCAGTGTTGGCTCCTTTGCTTGCATATGCATAGACAGCAAACTGGATCTGTACACTATGTCTTCAAAGACCTTGCTGGTCAAGTTTTCCTTTGATGTCACACCAAGATAGACATAAAGATGGAAAATCATCCGTGTATGCTTAATGCTGTTTGCGTTCATGTGGTACGATGAGAAAATGGCATAATGAATAGAAACTTTTTGTCAAACAGTGAGGCCACCAGTTTGAATCACAGACTGGCCCTGAACTCTGAGTAACACTTAACACCAGATCACTTGAATAAGCCCTGGCTGATGTCTGCCTGTCTCTTACCTGTGCAGTAAGGTCTGGTTGAACGTACTGAAGTTCTAGTGTACTGTCTCACGGTGTTCTTACAGGCAGCTGGAAAACAATTAAATGAGTATGTTAGAAATAAAAGATGATCTTAGTAACTGAAAGATTAAGCTACAATTGACAAATGCAGTATATTCTTTCAATTATTTGGGGATTGTGGTATGTCTGGCCAGACCTATGGCTCTTCAGCCCCTCAGTCTTCCGCTTCCGGATATATTGTGTTAGCATTAGCTGCTGAAAGAAGCTAGCATTTACCTGGCTAACTGTTAGGGAGCTAGATAACAATGACAATAATCTTCTCAGGAGGATCTACAACAACTTAATAAGACTAAACCTCCTTTGCATTTGTAATGCTATCCTTTGCAAGACCATCTACTCACCCTGGGCTAAGCCTCACCTTTCTGTCAAGGTCTGTCAAGCTGTTGGAGCTAGCAAGCATATACCGCGCTGTTAGTTCTGTTAGAACTGAAAAAGCAAATTTTAGAAACATTTTTTAGAGGGAACACTTTCAATGGCTTCACCTTTTGTTTCACTTCATTCATAATAATCTTGTATTGTTTTGGGACGTGTATGTTTTCTACCAGCTTTTCTGGGGTTCAAGCTGAGGGTTTCCAACTTGCAAACCATTTACCCAAAACTGGCTCTCTAGTTAATGTGGGTCACAACCAGGTTATCATGTGTCGCTGGTCAAAAAGAACACATGGTCATGAGGCCCATGTAGTCTCTTGCACTCTGTCCTTATCATTCCATGAACTGTGTGCATTCTGTGTTTCACTGAGAAACTTGTTGCTGAAGATACAGAGAATCTCAAGTTGGAAAGTAGAGCCTTGAGAATGTAATTTACTTCAGTGGTTCATCCCTAGAGGTTATGTCTTGTGTAAACACACCCACAATGTCCCCCTCTTCTTTATTTGATGATTGCCAGACATTTGATGTTAAAGCCATTCATGCTTGCAGACATAGTCTGGGACTATGAAGTGAGAGTGTTTTGACAGGCCCATAATATATCTCTCTGTAGTGCTTGGCAGCGCCGATCAACAATAAACATGCCTGGATGCCTGCTGTAAGCTATTTTACAGCTCTTGATTTTGCTAATACATTTTAGGGGGGAAAGACACTGTCTGTGATGTTCAACACTTTGTTTGACAAGTGAAAATTGAACTTTGTTAATGGACCTTGGTTTGCCCAGTGCCATGACCTTGCTGTAAAGGTCTGTGCGTGTGAAGGATGCTGAGAGCTGCAGTACAGTTTAGCTCAGAGAAACAGCTGGCATCAATGCTTAAGTTTGGGGTTGGCTGTATGATATCATGCAATGGTACAATGATGGATTGATCATAAAAGAGTTTAATAATGGAAAGATAATTTCCCACAATGAAAGAACGATGAGAAGGAAACGAGCAGAAACACACATCAGTAAGTGATTTCAACAGAGATGTCCTTGATGTCAGACTGACAGTTCACAATGACATCTGAAGACAAGACAATAAATTACTGTTTCGCCCTGAACTAAGACTATAACCTTGACCTTAATGGGTAACTTTGATATTTTTTTAATCTTGATCCTATTTTCTAATGGTTTGGTAATGTTTTAATCCTTTTAAATTGTTCCAATGCTGAGCAAATTATTCTGGCTTTACATGCTGTTTTCCTGCACGGCTTCTCTGAAGTGCGCTCTCCTGCTGACTTCTCCAAAATTTTCACATCTTCCTGATTGAATTAAAGGTGAAAGATGTACAAGTGATAGGGGAAAGTATATCACTGAGAAACCCCTTACGCTGTTCAGTGTACTCTGTACTGTGGCTCTGAGTGGCTGTAGCCCGTGACTGCCGTTCACTTGTTAATTCAGTAAGCCATCCAGCTAGAACTGGAGCTTGAAGCACAGGGTTAGGGTTAGGGTTACACAAAACTGTTCAAATTGTGTATTGCATGGTTACTGTCCCTCAAGGGTCTGTATAGAGGCTATGGGGGAGGAATGGGGGGTGGGGGAGATGCCACTCAAGGTTTTTTTAATACATAGCACTAGATGTGGACAGTGTCGTGTTGCACCGCTGGCACCATTGTCTGACAAGGTGAGTTGCATTTTGTGTGCTGTTTTGAGCCCAAAATGAACATTCCAAAAACTCAAAAACTCAAAAACTTGAAAACTTGAATTGAAAAATTAAGGAAGGCCCTCTGCAATATATTTCTAATCATTAATAGAGGGAAAAAAGAAAAGGGCCAACCATTGCTCTTTTGAGCCGTATATTTAAATAACCATCAGTAGCAGCATCTTAATGAGCTTCTTAACAAAATAAAGGAATAATTTATTATCATTTACAACAGTAAAGTACAACAGTTTGTAGTCCCTTCATGTTACTAAAAATAAATAACATAATAAAGTCAGAAAAATATAGCGATATATTTTATGTTTTAAGGCAAATGATGAATTAAGAAGTCTCACAGCTTGTATATAAAAGCTGTCCTTTATTCTGCTGATAAGGCAGCGGATACTTCTGTAACTCTTACAGCAGGCTAAACAAGCTGTGGCTTGGGTGGTCATTGTCTATTCAATATTCTTTGTGCTCTGTGCAGGCACCTTAATCCGACTTGGCATATGTCACGATCTTCAAGCTCCCTTTTTTTTTTTTGTTATTCATGTTTTCCTGTGATGATGCTTTTATTTTGGTAGCCATTGTCTTGTTTTATATCCCTCCTGCGTAATTGCTTGCTCCACCCCCATGTGTTTCACCTGTGTCTCATTGTCTGTCTTTTGTTAGAGTATCTAAGTCCTTGGCTGTTCTCTGAGCTGCCTGCTACATACTGCATACTGCATACTGTATGTACTAAATACTTAATACTTAATGAACTATTAGTATGCGATCTGTTCACACAGCAGTACACAGGCAGGTCACCCAGAATACATTTCACTCAAATCTGCAACAATAGCAAGATTCCTTATTGTTTTGCTTTGTTTTCCCCATTAAAATTTATAAATGCCAGGTTTTGGTTGTGATGTTGCAGGGCATTGCATCATTGGAAACAGCAGGTGAGGTGGTCTGGTCGGATGTATACTGGGGAACTCCTCTGAATCAGTCTACAGTACATCCACAATTTTTTTTTGTCATATTGCAGATTTTGCTTGTGTACACACGCAGCATACTACATACTGCTTTTTAGCCAAATCAGTACATACTGCCAGTATAGTATGCGAGTAGTAGTTTACCCGTTCAAATGACCCTTCGCTAAGTGCTGCCCTTGAACGCAAACAGGCCAATCAGAGCGTAGCATTTGCCAGCTCTGGCCAGGGTTGACAACTATACAGCTGTGCTCCATGAAACTCATGCAATCTTTTCAGATTTTTTGTCATTTTCAGGCTGGTTCTGTAGATTTCTAGCTCATTGTGGTTAAACATTGTGTTTGGGGTACTTTTAAAAGTGATGCTAGTTATTTGGCGAGGAGATTTACATTCTTTACCTTATTTCGATAAACACTGAAGCCATGTTACAATGTTATTTGAGGATATTAGCTACTTTATTTTAGTTATTTACAGCTATTAAGAGTGCTAGCAAGCCTGGCCAGCTAAGCTAAAGTGTCTGGAAATAGCAGCTCTCAACAGCCTGCAACGCTGGTAACCCGAACTTGAACCCGAACTTACACCCAACCAAAAAGCCCAGCTTTACTTTAAATCACAATATTAGGGCTGTCGACCTTAACGCGTTAACACACACGATTAATTTGAGAAGCTTAACGTGTTAATGCTTTTTTAACGTAAATTGATCGCAGCGTGTAGTTTTATTTTAAAGTCAGAATTTACTTCCTGGAGTGCGCCTGTTTGCCTGAGGCAGTCCCCTTGCTGTTTTCTTCTTATCAAAAGCAGCCAAGGGAGCTTCGTGGCACTGGCGATCTACAACTAAACAAACTGCGCAAACAAAACAAACTGAGGAACATATGAGAGAGGAGCTGACTGCAGTGAGTGAGGTCAGGCAGGGCCGTGTGGGAACTTCAGCGTGTGTGTGTGTGTGTGCGCGCGCGTATCAACTCGCTGTAGAAGAGGAGAGACAGGAGAAAGCACAGCTGCCAGTGTTGGTGCAGGAAACGAATGTAACGATATTCAGTATCAATATTGAAAAATCGATGTTTGACAACACTAATACAACCTTAGTTAAGGCGGGGGCGTGTGTTGTCTAGGTGGCTGCCTAAACTAAAGCGCTGTGGGAAACACTTGGGTTCAAAGCCTAATGGCTAGAGAAGCAGGCTTGTGTCTGGAGGATCACAGGTCCAGTTCAACAGTTTCCTGCAGCTTTGCAGTTGGCAAACAGTGAACGATTGGTTGTACAGAGCAGTTCCAAAACTTGAACATGTTCTATAACAGTAAACTCTCCAAATGAGAGGCTGAAAAAGAAGTTAAAAAAAAGAAAAACGATTCCTCCCTAACCAGTTTGTCATGCATTTCTTTATTTTAACCATGCCACACATGTAATTGTAATCAGATTAACCTTGATTAATCACAGAATTGAATAATGATTAACTCGATTAAACTTTTTCATTGATTTACAGCACTAGTTAATGTACAAAGAGACATGTCCACTGCTTGTCGTAAATGGATCCTAAATCAAGGGTCCTTGCTTGGCTTAGGAAGAAAGTAAAACACAAGTTGAAGCCGCTGCACTGTGATCTGTGGGCTTCAGCATGTATCTTTATATTCATAACTCTAATCTGTTTTTTCTGCTGAGTGAGTGGACATCCTGTAAATATCATTCAAAGGCTTATTGCAGACCTTCTGTCTGCTTCCAGAGTTTATTTATGACTATGATTACGAGTACATGCACACAGTATTGGGCCGATACTCGACACCAGTATTGGTATTGAGGCATCCCTAAATTAAACAATTTAAAATTACTACTCCAAGCATTTTTTTCTGACCTGCCAAAAGAAAAAGTTTTAATACCAGCACAAATAGAACATATATAGGTCGGGCCCTAATCCTGACTTTATCTACCACAGACCTACAGGAGCCAGAATTAAAAAACCTCTTATAAGTAGCCAACAACTAACCGGGTTTGGACAACTACTGTTATAATGTTAAATTCATAGTATGGACTTCCCCGGCTCTCAGAAGGGTCATGAGCCATTATACCTTGCGATTTTGCACAATATAAGTAAAAAAGTACTTGATTTGACTTCAATCTCATCCCAATGTCGTTTTTATTATACAGTAATTTGTGATCACGAGAAATAATTTATTTACAACACTGCACAGAACAAGCAGGTATATGTAATAAGTGGATAATGGAGGAGAAACGGATTATCATTTTGTGATCAAAGTAAAAACAGCTACATCCAGATCATAAAATATTAAGGCTTACTTTGTGAGGTCTCTTTCATAGTGATCTTAAGAAAACACACTTCTGGTCTTGAAAATAGAATTTCTCTCTTTCACTGATTGTTCGGACAATGGAGCAGTTAAAAATGTTGTCAATACAATCATTCACTTCATATTTGTATGTCTATGATAAAGGTCAAAATAAAGTTATGAATTGTAATGTCAAAATCAAAAATGCACAATGAAATTGATTATTTCAGACATAGAATACTGAAGTTAATTTCTGTCAGGAATAATCTTGTGGCAAAATGTTTGCACTTAATAACAGGCGTTTTCAGCAGAGTTCTCCTCAACTACAACAAAAGCAATAATATTTAGTTTTTTTATGATTGAAATGTGTAACTGTTTCATGTTATCCATGGTCATGCAATGCACGGTGAGTCATTTTCCCTGCTTGCTTGTATGATGGTGTAGCATGAATTAAAACCAGACTTGATTTCTGGGCACACTAGACTGTTACTGTCATGTGGTTGTCCCATTTACACATGCAGACCTTCATAACAGCTGGATTTGCGTGCTGATGCGGAGTGTATGACTGAGTGTGTGTGCAATGTTAAGGTTTCCCTTCCCATAAACCATCTGATGTTGCCTGCAGCTTTCAGCTTTTGCAGATTTACATAGCCCCTGGGGAAGGTGGAGGGAGGAAACAAAGTCTCCAGATTATGACATCACAAATCTGCTAAGTGCCTTTTTTTCCCGCACAGTTAAGCTGTGGATTTATGTTGACACAATTGCCAACAGCAGAAACAAATTGAAGAACCTAAAAAAACACTAAATCTTGCATGGAACAATTAATGATCTTTCAACATTCATGCCTCTACACTAATTCTACTTCTTAGCAACAGTATGAGGAACTTGAAAACTGTTATTACCGTCCAGCCTACAGAGCTTTTGACATGAACAATATAAGCTAAAGGCTGACTTTTTCTGGGATTCCTGGGGGTCATGTGATTTCCGTATAATATTATAATATTCTTTATTTTGAAGGTAGCCATAGTCTGTCAGTTGTCTTTTTGTTTTTCTTAATTTCTCTCCTATTTGTCCACATTCTGGGTACTGGTTGCTAGTTGGTTGCAGGCGAGCCGATCCCTGACCCAAGTGGATGACGGGACGAAAAGGATGCACAATCACGGTTTCATTCAGCTACCAAAGCAAAACCCTTTCTGACTGTTTCATTCTGACTGAAACAGTCAGAAAGGGCTCCTCATGAAAGGCAGAAGAAGTGCGAGTTTCAAAAAATCGCTATGTCTCAGAGTCCACCTGCTACACAAAAGAAGGATGAGGAAATTAACAGAAATGGCAGGAATGCGTCCAAGATAATGTGTAAGGCGTGCGCCGTCTGTCACCAGAATTTCTTGGTTTCGGCCTCAGTGAAATAGGCTCCTGTTGCTCCCTTAACATTGAAACAGCCCTGAAGATGAGCAGCATTGTGTTGAATAACATATCCCTTGGCATTACTGAAAGGGATCTGTTTCATTAAAATTATTATTGTAATGAAAAAATTGAAAAAAATTAAAACCTTTTAAATGAAAAGAATTCAAACCATTTAAATATTTTTCCACAAAATGCATGGTTATACCAGCCTATAGTCTGATGCTGGTAAGTCTGAAGCATTGATCGACTCAATCTGTATTAAAAGTATTGTACATCCAATTTAAAAATAATACTTTCATAATACCTTGATGCAGACTGAAATATAGTTGTTTGCCTCACATCACTTTGTGTAGCACAGTGATCTGTTTTCACAGCTCACTGTTACTGATATCGTACAGTAAGTGTTGGACTATAAGAGAGTTATAAGCCTGCAAAGGTCAAATTAAAGCTTGGGATGGGATGATAAGGCTCTGGAGGTGTGTTTTTGATTATGGTATGTATAGGACCTCTTAATCAAATAAGTTCCTGTCATGGCCCTTGACCCCTTAGCATTGTGTAGTGTTCTTGTGTGTGGTTTCTTGCCACCCCTGCAGGTTACGCCACCTGCAGCTGGCAGTGGTTGGCCATCATGGCCCAGCCTTTAAAAGCCCTGACGACGAGTGATATTGCCTCAGTGGGCCATTTGGCAGCGAGTGAGCTGTGTGTGTGCATAAGTGCAGATTACTGTTGTCTGTTGATGGCAGGGCAATCTTGGAACCCAATCGGCTGCATTCGCCATCTGATTTCCGGCAGACAGCAATACAGCCTCTGGGGGCAAGCCCCATTGTGCTTTGGCTTTTGTTGGAGGAGGTGAATTTTTGTTTCCGACTTCCTTCTCCACGTGCCACTCACTGTTTACAGTTCGGCTGTTTACAGTCCAATGCGAGAATGGAGTTGGAGTTGAGAGACCACATCTACCAGCGGATCCTTTCACAGGTATCCAGTTTACACGCTGTTAACAGTTAACAGTCCACCGTTAATTACGCAGACCACAAAAGACTGCAACCGGAAACCAGGGCTTTGCTAGTACCAAGGTCGCCCTACCTCGCCAACAGACACTGTTTACAGAGACGAATACCAGGGTGACATACATGGTGTCTGATTATTATTTAAACTGACTGGTTTTGTACTTTGTGTTGTGGCTCAGTTCTTTTTTTGAAGGAGTCCTTCATGGTTTCTTATTCATAATTTAATTATAGCCGTATATTACTTCCTCATCCCATAGACTATTCAGGGACGCAGCTGTCCCTTTGTCCCTTCTATTTCAGAGACTGTGAAGCCCTACTCCTAAATATTAGCATTATCGACCCTGTCAACTGTCAGTACTTTTTGGTACTTTTTACTTTCATTTGCAGTAGTGTAGGGATTAATTACGAGATATAAACATAGCAAAAGTGTAGCTCTGGCAGAGACTTTGCTGTTTCTAGTGAATGGAAATCTGCGGTGGGTGCAGTATATGGATCACAAGTGCCCACTAGTGGTCTCGTGCTGGTTATGAGGATTATCAAACTTCTATCCACCCCAGCTGCAGGAAGGTAGCTGCTCCCGTAGCTGTGCTGTGCATTATGGGCTGAGTATAACTTTGTGAACAAGCAGCTAGCAGTTAGCCATGACACAAATTTAGTTCGAGGGTTTACGTGGGGCAGCAAAGAACTAGCTTACTTTTTTGATATGTGGGCAGATGACCTTATGGCCCAACACCTAGAAAAGACACACACACAAACACACACAAAAAAATCATGTGTTTAAAAGTGCTACAAATTTTAGCGAATGGCTAAAGGAGAGGGGATTTAACCAGCGTAATTTCTGACCAATGAACAGGATGACAACTCCCACATAGCTTTTGTTGATACATTTTAGTTTGCTTGAAATTTTGCCTTTGTGGAAACCAAACAGAAACAAGGGCAATATGCAAATGAAGAGCAACTGATCCAAGTGAATCAAACTATAGGTGCGAAAACACCCTAAATGTATATTTTCTATTTTCAGAGAGTGACAAAGATGGCAGTGAGTGGGCACAAACTGCAAGCTACTAAGCATTCCTCATAAACCTGTGGTGATCTCACAGACATTACATGTATGTTTCCAAAGACTGTGGACGCTTGGAATGTCCATAAATGTGTTTTAACAGTGTTGGATACACATCTGGCATTTTCTAAAGCAATTTTTTATACAGCCTACTTTTTTCATAATACCAACCAGCTGATAGATTTGAAAAGCCTGTCTGTTTTTTGATAGATCAGCACCCGTAAAAGGTTAAACAACTTAAAATGCAACAAATAAGTTGAGACAATGACATTGTGATATTTATTCTGATCGATTTCTTTTTTAAGCAGTTGTCTTTTTTTTAATATATAAAAGGTTTGGTGTTTTTGTCTCTGAGCGATGCTAAAAGCATGTTGTTAATATTGTTTATCTTCCTAATTCAGGGAGCCAGACTAATGTTTTTCCCATCCCATTCCAAAAGCCTGGTGAAGAAAAGTAAATCTAAAATGTCAAAGTATCACTTCCCATAGAGAACCTTAAGAGAATACCTGCCTCCTGATGCATCTAAAGCAGGCCAGCATGTCTGCCTGTGTGATTCATCCCACTACAGAAGACATCTTTTCACAAAGGCCGTGTTGGGGGACTGCTCCTCGCTCCCTAAATGTGGATCAGCGAGCTTAATATTTCGCTGATTGCCTTTATTTGAGGAAATAGGCCTGAAAACAGAGCTGTGTGCTTTTTGCTCACAGCACTTTACCACCTACTTGAATCATGTCTATCCATTCCCATTTGTAAGCCCCATATTATAGGACAAAGCTGCATGTGACTGCTCCACATGGGTATTTATACCAGAGAGAACTGATGGATGAATTTCACATGTATTTCCCAAGAGTCTCGGGGGATGTTCCCATTTCTAGACCGGGGGAAAATGCTCCATGTGGCCCCTGGGAATAAGGCATCTAAAGTGCCCATGTTGTAGTTTCCATTAGATCACCTCCCCTCAAACTGGTGCCGTTACTCTAACAGCTTTCAGTTCACGTTTCGTATGAACAAATGCATTAGCATTATACCTAATCTGTACAAATGTGTGCATGTTTAAAACACACATGAATGAGAGGACTCAACAGCTGCAGGCAATTATTTTCCTATCAAACTGTGGGACTGTTAAATGTGCGCTGGTCCAGAAAAGAAACAGCACACTCGAGTGTGCAGTTACACCCACTTTGTTCTCCTTTCCTTCATTTATCCCCAAAACTTAACAGCACAGACTTTGATTTATATCAGCATCCTGTGCAGCTAAATGGAAAAGAGCGGACCGGAGCTGCTTTGTCTGCTATTCTGAGAGTTGCAGTCATTTCACAGCACAGTTTGCTTTATCCTGCAAGTTTCTGTTGTAGTAATTTCCCAAATGGTTTTATTCTTAACTATGAGTTTCTAAAAATATATATAATACTTTCATACATAACACACTCCCAACGACGCAAAATCATACAGCAAACCCAATTTTTTTCTATATTGCCTAGAGACCCAAGAGACACCAAATGTAACACGCTTACCTTATTCATCTACAAATTGACTATTAGTCACAATCAAATTCCTTAAATGAATGTACTGTTCTCTTAATCCACGTGCAAAACGTTTTTGTTGTTGTTGTTGGAATACTGTTCCAGGAGTTGTTTATTGTTTTTTCCAGACATAATGCAGA
>JAPZDX010000010.1:920150-933215 GCA_029783625.1 Naso annulatus | reverse complement strand
GTTGGCTCCTGTTATGGTTAATATGTCCCTTTCGTGACTCAGGCAATGTGACCTCTGGGCTAAAATCATTATTTTTCATATGAGATTAACATTTGACATCGGAGGAGAGAAAATTTGTGACATCCCTTACTTTTTTTTTTCTTTTCAACAAACCCTATGCATATAATCACAGTTATTCTTCTGGGATACATGGTGAGAAACCATGAAGAGAATAATCAAAATAAGGCATTCTGGACTTTCTACCTTTAAAGTGGACATTTTGTTGTGATAATATGAAATTTTGGGTCAGAAGACTGCCTGTATATCGGGAAAGCGAGGCCTTTGGTTCAAATAAGAGTGCCCGCAGTGCTGGACGTGCAGTGGCATACCTTTTGTTGTGAGTGTATATTGACATTTCACACTCCAGTAAATGAGCAGGTCCTGGCCCTTCGCCCTCGATGTGGGTGCAGTGCCACTGAGCAAATTAAAGGCAGCTCAGGGGAAAAGACAGGAAATAGACATGGCCTCTCTGTTGTGCTGTTTGTTTTTCTCTGTGCCAATAAAGTCAGCAGGCCATTGACAGAGTTTGGATGCTATATACACAAATACGTCAGTCCTGCCTATTTCTGATCGTCTATATGCTGTGTTGTTAGCCTGGTGAACCCATTCACTTCACGAATTAATTCGCTTTGTGAAAATGGTCTGGGAACCCTCCCATTCACAGCTGTCCAAAAACCTGACGCGCTAATCACAACAGTTTATTTCATACGGGTGGGGCTTTATGTGATGACTCATTGAAGGGGCCAAAGACAGCAGCTCCAGTCTGTGTACACGGTAGCTGACACGAATCGTTGAGAGCCAACAGACAGACGAGGGGTGCAGCTAATGATGTGAATTTTCGAAAACCTGATAAATAATCGCATAGATGTTGTGACACTATGTTGTGATATAAACTTTTTACATCAGTGTTAGTGCTTTTGTCCAGTGATTTTTTTACGTGTTGGGTTGTGTCGTACCGAGGCTGCTGAGTCGACACCACACAGATTGTGAAAATAACATACAGTTTGGTGTTTTTACTTTTCTTTACAAATACTTTATTAACCAAAGGAATTTAAAAAAAAAAGAAGAAAAAAAAAAAAGAGATATCTATTGGTTTAAAACTGTCCATGGGTCCAACAGTGTTTTTAGGAGATCTACGCGAGACCAGAGACTGATTTTCAAATCTAGTGCCTACACTAATCACAACACAACTTCTCCAAGACCTGTTAAAAAACTATAACGTGCAAAATTGTTGGAGTTACCCTTTATCTTACTGAAACTAACTATATTAGACCATAATGTTCTCTTTTCCATTTTGCATGTTTGTCTTTGAATTATTTTAGATTCTTAAAAAAAACCATCAGAGGGGTGATTTAGTTAAAAACAGCCGTGCTTTTAGTTGTCTAGTGCAAGAAATGTTAAGTTCTGCCTAAATACACTTATGGTGCACAAAATTCAAAGGTGCTCTGACTTATTACTTTAACAAAGTTAAAGACAGGAGAGTGGGAATACTGAATGAAATGGAATTGTAGATTTAGAAATGTCACATTTACAGTGTACTTTGTGAGACGTACACAGGTGTGTCTGGATGTGATTGTTGGTTGGTGGTGTGTGACCATCCCCACTGTTAAAAAATAACAAATCACCGACTGATTGCATCACTTATATCAGTTTCTGACCAGCTGCAGTTACAAACAACAGAAGCTGCATCTTGAAGCAACACCACAACTTTCCTCTTGCACACACACACACACACACACACACACATACGCAAACAGACTGTTGTGGCTGTTGGCGACTCGGATGATGAATGAGATCTATGAACCAACACATCGCAACAAACTGATACTGGCAAGGGCATAGTACAGCCAAAATTTCTGAGGGGGCACAAATTGATACAAACATCCTCTATATAAATCACCAGAGAATACAGAAAAATAAATCCATATATAGTATGAGAGGGACTTTCCACTACAGACACCTAGAACCATGAGGACAAGGAAGATTTATGTCCATGGTTTGATCATCAAAACACCGCTGTCCATCAGATACCACTTATCTTTACGGCACAGTCCCATCACTTTTAATGTCCATGACTGAGACTAAAGCATCTGGATGCCAAAGCTTCAAGAAGCTGATGTTTCTGTCGTAGAATGAGAGGTAGCCTTAGGTGCTAATGGAGCTGTGTCTCATCCTTGACAGACTGTGACGGCTGCTGAGACTCAGTGGGTTTTCAAGAGGAAGAAAAGTTTGCAGACTTTGACAGCCCTCTGGCCGTCTTGACAGGCAGCACCTCTGTCCTTGTAAGGACGCCGTTCATGCATTTGGGTAGGGCAGCTCTGGCTGATGCAGTGTCTGGCCAGGTCTTTATTGTCTCACTTTATTAAATTAGCTGTCAATAAACTGACAGGACTGCCTCTTTCCTGTGGTGGCATAATGCCTGGGAATGAACTCGGAGAGCTGTTAAGAGGGTTTCTCAAAACACTGTTCTGTCTCCTAAGTGACTTCTTTTTTCTGGTTTTCTCCTTTTACAAGCATCTATTGTATCATTTACCGGAAAGTTACAGGGCAATTCTGGGTTATTGCAACATAGATCTTTTCTTCACTGCTTAGACCATCATTTCTTTCATTTATAATATCAAAGTCACTGCAATAACTGCTGCGATCTTGGAAAATGGAGTCATTGGTAAGGGTCAGACCAGTAAGAAACAAGGTGTCAGTCAGGTTGCAGACAAGTCATCCAGTTATACAGATTATTTAAACTGTTTTATTTGAAAGTAAAACTGAAAGGTGAGCAGACCACCAATGTCAATAATCCATGTTGTTTAGAGCAGACAGTGTGGGTAATATTTTTTTAACTTGCCTTTGCTAAATGAACTTGTATTTCTGTTAAAACTGGTTATTTTCTCTATTGTATCTTCTTTAAGCAATGACGCTGCATTCTGAAACTATAGAATGCCGAAGTCACGCTCCTTCTGGTGGACCCCATGGGACCCTAGTGCAGAAAAAAAATATGAATAATATGAAAAGTTTTTCATGTGAAGATAGTCTATGTTGACAAATGGTTGATGTATTAGCTTGTGAAAATATGTAATTATAAAGACAGAATAATCACAGAAAAATGCAAATCAGTTTTCCCAGATTATTTTGATTAAATATTGGGTTCCTGTGGGGAATTAAGTCAGTAACATCATTTTGATCTCACCCTCTCACCTGAACTTGGTTGTTTCAATGAGAAAAAATAAAATTCCTAAATGTATCAATAGGGAAAGACAGGCATTTCTTTAAGATCATTAAGGAAATTGAGAAATTACTTTAGCATAAACAACATTTACTACCTCTGCTAATTCATGCTGTATCGTAAACAGAGATAAACAGAAAAAGCTGTGTAAGAGTTCAGTGCCTCAATTAACTGTCCATTAATGTACTGTGAATATACCACAAGACCCATCTCTGAGCACTTTATGTACTTTTATAATTTTTTTTTAATTCTAAAGTTATGCAAAATGCTAATCTGAGTCTAAAAATAACCTAATGTGCTAAATAAACAAGTCAAAACAAGCACACAGGACCATTTTGAGTTGCAGGACAGTTTATCTGATTACTTTAGGCGGAGGCAGGCTAGCACTTCCCATTGACTACCAGTGTTTGAGCTAAGCTAATTAGCGGTGGGTGATCTCTGCCTGTCACTTTCTTTGTTACTGCACACACAGTTGAAAGAATGATATCTATCTTCTTGTCCTGAACTCAAGAGGAAAGCAAACAATGAAAATAAAATAAAACACTGATGTATCTCTTCAAAATTGCTAATGTTTTTAACTTTTAATTTCCCGTTTATTCACGTAAAGGGTTCCTGGGTGTAAGGGGTCTTGTCTGAGCAGATCTCTGGGATATGGGGTGTTATAGCCTACCAGTCTCCAATATACAGTATTTTGTATTATGCTAATTTCCAATTTCCAGATCTAATTGTTCACTCATGGGTTAGTGGATGTGACTTTGACTCTGAACTGACCTTTCAGTTAGCCAATAAGCCATTTTGCCCCCTGTATTAATACAGGAGATTTATATTCTCATAATGGAGGACCTCTGCAGCGGTATTACTCACTGTGATTAGTGACTAATGAATGACTGCCAACCTGTGTTGTGGTAATGCATTCTGCTGACTGATTGTGGTCACCCCTGTTTGGGAAGGCAGCCAAAGGAAAAAAAAAAAGTTTATTAGTAAAGCCATATCAATTAACAAGTTACAGGAAATTAATCTAGGGAGGGAAGTCCATTACTCTCCTTAGCATGATCTCATTTTTATCAGCTCCTATGACAAACCAAAGTAATATTGCAGCAGGCTGATCACTGGATATTTTACAATTAAACATGGGGGATTTTCAGATCCCTGAACAGATATTGCTGTAAAATGTCATTTGTGAGCTCTGGCTGACTGATAGCCTACAGTAGGTAAGTGAAGTAGCAAATGTGAGCTAAGGGGAGAAAGTAGTGGCTATTACCGGTTGTCTCTCTCCCCTCAAAAAAGTACATACCCCTCTTCTCTGGGTGGATGTAGTGAAGCTCTCATGAAGAAAGTCTCCAATTTTAAAGAATAATTGCGTGTCCAGCACGGGTTGAAGGCACTTAGACATTAGATACTTGTTGATGGAAAGAAGCCAGGTCGAGGGAAGCTGTGGATTATCAGTGGAGTCGCTTAAGGCCATCACTTAACTAAGAGTGAATCAGCAGCCAATCTAGATGTTACCTGAAACAGACTGAAGGAGAATTGCAGGATTGCAGGGGGTTTATATGTAGCTTTCTGCAGCCTGAGAGATTTGTGCTACCTCCACTTTAATAAAAATGTTCATTCCTGCCGAGAAAAACATTAAGCCTTTCTCGTCCACAGATGTTCCTCTCTCGTCTATGAGCCTGTGTCCCCTGGCTTCCCGCACGTATGAAACTGTCACTGATGGTCTGGGCTTTAATAACCTGCACAGCTATATGCAAATGATACAGCCACAGAGTGGGGAAAAAAAAAGAAGATTTTGAAACATTTAAGTGCTACAATAAGTTCCTCTGTCAATGTGAAGGCTCACTGTATTAAGCCAACAATATAAGAGACAATTTGCTCTGTCACTCTGTTCAAAATTGCTCCAATCATGACTGCTAACACTTAAAAGAGCAATAAGGAGGATTTTTATTGCTCTATAACACAAAATGGCTGCAATATATCTGCAGGAGTTTGATAGGATTTTAGATTAATTCCAATGACTCACAGATTACTGGGCCAGATACTGAAACCTCTGGCTTATGGAAATCTTGATCTGACCTATAGTTATTTTCAAAAGGAAGCATTTGATTTTTTTTTCCTTTTTTTTTTTTAGCGGTGATGTATTAGTCATGCAGTCCATCTATTTTTAATCTCTGTGTTGGTTTAACCACCAGTACATTAAACATTTTACTGTTTGTGTTAGTTCCCCAACACTTTTGGTTTGTCAACTCTCCTTACAGGCCTTAGTGTTGACAGAAATTATAAACAGTTTAAGTCTGTCTGTTTAACAGTAATACTTTTTTTTAGAATTTGTTTGAAGTTCCCAGCATGCTTTACCCATCATAGTCTCCATTATCATATTTTCTGGTATATTTCAGGGAATCTGTGGCATTTTGAGCAGCTGATGTTAGTTTATTGTCTGCTTTCATTAAAGTCACTGGCAGTAAAAAGGAGAACCTGCTCAGCTCTCACTGCTGGAGACAGACACTGTTTTCTGGTTGAAAGTGTGCCAAAGAGATGGTAGGAAGAATTGACTGGAGTGCAGCAACTTTTTCTTATATATTTACAGGAACTTTTCTCCTCAGATAAGTTACCAAATACACTACTTACTACCACATTACTGTTGTTTGTTCCTATAATATCGCTGTGTGGGTTTTAGTATGAAAATATATCTTTTCTTTTGAAAGCCTGGCATTATCCAGTGAAAGATCCGTTTTGTTGTCATACTCTGAGTCTTGATCAAATGTAAAACAGCCATGAAACTAAGCAGTTCTTCATGTCAAAGTCACACTTTCTTGACCCACCCACCCGCCTTCCTCGACCTTCTCCTCCTCTTTACAAGGTTTTGTGGTACTATAATAACATAATGCTACGCCTGTCCTTGCCTCTGACAGACATGAGTCATAATCCACATGGTTACAAGAAAAGACCTTGTCGGGTTAACAGAGACTTCAACCACATCCCACATTCCACTTCCAATACATTTCGCATGCATTAACATCTGCTTTAACATATGTTTTCCTGATCCAAATAATATGATAAGAAGATATAAATCGCATATCAAGGTTAGGATGTCATTATACACTGCAGGTCATGACTGTATAGAATACGTGCTTTTCCATTGACTTAGATACATGCAAAGAGTATCATGTCAGCTTTAACCCAGAACCTAAAAAGCTGTTTCTTGAATGGCATCTCTTATCAAACACATCTGCACTGCGCTGCAGATACATGCATTATTTAATGCATGCATTTGAATGTATTTGTATTCATGGAGATGCCTCTGTTGATGTATGTATCATGATTGGGTTAGCATGTGGCTGCACATCTGTTTTCTCTTTGCCAGATACAGGCGATGACATTGAACCTGACCCTGAGGGGAGGCTTGATGTCTAACTACAGTCTGTCACCTCATGGCTCCGTGGCCATGGTGACACCTGCAACTTATTCAACTCAGCTCACTGCCAATAACCAACAGTATTCAAAAATAGTGACCACAAATATGGGCGATAAAATATGAAAGAATCTTTCATTATTTTGTAGAATGGAGCGAAGATAAAAGGTTCCAGTTGATTACATTTGAATTCATACTTGAAGTTACATATAATATGCTTTCTAGTACACCAGTACCATATTTATTGTTACTACCATTCATTGTGTTTACATTGTATAACTGCCTCTTTATTCCATGAATGATTTTATTGTCACTGAGGGAGTCCTCCTTTAATTTGTTGGACATAAAGTGCATACTCACGATCCATTGGTCCATGCACAGTGTTTTGCAAGTTGACATTTTACAAGAGTTAACTCATTGTTCAGCTCACACAGACTAAAATGAACTAGTTCACATTCATAGATCACAGTTTTGAATTTTAAATTAAGTTCATTGTCCCAAAAATGAATTAGTTCACATCATTTTTTTAAATTCATTGCCAGTGTGTCTAACAATTCGACTTGTGTGCTCAGACTGGCAGGCGCAATTTGCATGAAAATGTGAGATTTTACTATAATTAAATAACTAATTTAGGCAAATGCATGCAAATGTGTGAAATATCAATTCAACAACACCAGTGAAATTTCACACCACAGAACCATTATGTCCAACCTCAACATTAAATTTAGAAAATCAATTTTTTAAAGACAGTTCATACCATTGTATAGGCTCTCTAATATTAACCAGAAATGGACAAAGCTCAGAAATTTAAAAATAGAGAGAAAGAGAGAGAGCAAGCTATCGAGACATTAGAACAGGAATAAAATAACCATCACTTTAATTACAGAATAAAACTTCACTAAAGCAGACAACAAAAACATGGACAAGCAGTGTGAACTCCGCAGCAGCCGAAGCCACAAACACACATATTGATGTAAATAAAGACAGATGTACAGTTTTTCACACCTTGTTGCACACACATGCACACAAGGTAAAGTGCTATGCAATGCATTGATTGCATTGCGTTCAATGCATTTAAACCTCTCATTGGAAGACTCCAATGGCAGCAGCTGAGTGACAACAGAGAGTCAGCATTGCCAGGAGACATAACTGTAAATGTAAACTTATTAACATTCACAAAAAAAAAGTCTTTGAGTTCGCTGTCAAATCCAGTTTGGGGAGAGCTTAGCAGTGTGAATCCCCTCCTGGTTCCAGTCTTTCATCCAGATGGAAATCACAAGGCATTATCTCATATAATGTTGCGTCACGTAGCACCGATATCAAAAACATACCCCTTAACTACGTGTAAAAACATCATCTTTTCAAGGGGTAAAATAATTATTCAACCAAATATAAATTCCATAGCAGTTGGGATTTTTATTTTAGTAGGACTTTGAATCTATTTTTTTATGCCAACAGTAATTGGTAACAAATGTCAACGAATCAACCTGGAATTAAATGTAATTGATTAGAACTTAATCTAGCAAGATTAACTGGGAAATGATTAAATGAAATAATTGCTTGTTTATTCCTTTTTAATCCATTTCTCTAATAGCATGCGGAGACAGAAAACGAGAGAGAAAGACAGGGACGATGGGAGACAAAAGTGATGACATGTGACGGAGGTTGATGGAGGCAAACTGATCACTGTGTGCAGTTTCACCTGCTGAGCCACCAGGACGCCCTGACTAAATTAATCTTTTGTCAAATTAACCTTCTCTTTTTGTTGCTAAATCGTCTCCACTATGAAGCCTATTCACAAACATCTGTGTGAATCATCAACAAAAATCACCTCCCGCCATCTCATTCAGTTCCCCCTGATGGTGGCCATTTGAAAAAACAAAAAACAAAAAACAGAACAACAGTTTCCTCTATTTCGCATGCGACTGTAAGCGGATTACTTCTTGTTCTTGAGCTGAAGGTGGCCTTCCTGCTTTCTGCACAGAGCAGTGGGAGATGATAGATTTGACAGACACAGATTAAGGGATTATGGTTCCTAGTAGATTAAACAATCATTAGATTTTAGCATCCGTCAATGTGTTGAAAAAGTGGACAGAAGCAAGTTACAGATAAATTAAAGCATGAAAATATGGGTAGTGCGTACTCTGCTGGTGTATTTACTTTCCTCCCATTAAAAGACAATTCAGTGGCAGGCAGGTGGTGTCACTGACTGAGATTTTCAATAACTTTTAGACCATCAGCCAGAGGCACAAATTTCCTGCTTACTTTTGCCGTAATGAAACTTTTGTCTATTTGATCTGTAGTGCTATTAGAATGCACTGATGCAGCAGGAAATGCTCATCTTTGAAAACAAAAATACCTCTCAATGCAGTTTTCAGTATGTTAAATTGTTTGAATCCCAGTTAACTTGAGATGTGATTCAGATTTGGGACACAAAACTTCAGAGGAAATGTTCAAAGCTCAGGTTTTACACTGTAATACTAAAAGACACTGTCAGTGAAGTGTGTGCTGTCAGATACTGTTTAGCAAAAATTTCAACCTCTAATCAAACAACCCTTTGTGTTTCATTTGACTTATGTTATTGATGGGACTTGCAAGTTCCAAAAGAATTAGAACAGAAAAGTTACTTTTATTTTCTGCAGTGATAATGTCCCCTGCATCTGTGTACTCCAATGGGGATGATTTTTTTGGTACCTTCGGATATCAAAAAAATTGAATTAGCTGAGATAGTTTGAAAAGTATTTGTAACTTTTCGACAACATATCAGTTGTTGATAATATTGTTGTCATAATTGATTGTTAAATGTCTGTATATACATTAATGTATATAATTCGTTTTCAGAATGTTTTCTGAATTTTATTCTGAATGTTTTTACAATGTTCAAAAATGATGAATTAAATTGTTAACTAACTACAGTTTTGGTTAGATGAAACAGGTACATTGTTGAATGTCGACTGATATGTTGTTGACTTGTTACAAATACTCTATCAACCATTTGTAGGCAGACTATCCAGATATAATGTTGCCATTTTGTCTTGCGTTTTCTGCATTGTTGATTCATTTTTTGAATAAACTATGTAAAGGAGATCTATGATGTTTTTTCATTTTTTTCTGACCTATAAATGTCCTTACAATATCAGATACTCGTGTTAAATGATACCACAGCTTGACATGAGGTACATGCATTTGGAAGTGAGCCCTGCAGGTTGTACAAGTTGGCTCTGCACGCTGTGTTTCAGGAGGTTTTTTAACTCCATTTTAATAGTGATGTTTTTATGTGCTGGGTGTGTGGGCATGCCAGCTCTGTGCACACAGCGCTGTGCCTGCTCCCTCCTCTGCTCTGCTCAGACACCACTGTGCTCTGCTCTCTTCTCTATGTCATGAATTACAATGTTTGCACTTGTTTGAGATGGATCTAATTAAGTGTTTTTTTTCAGGT
Organism: Naso annulatus; assembly: GCA_029783625.1. Classification (NCBI taxonomy): domain Eukaryota; kingdom Metazoa; phylum Chordata; class Actinopteri; order Acanthuriformes; family Acanthuridae; genus Naso; species Naso annulatus. Next base: position 923,111 of record JAPZDX010000010.1, on the reverse strand, counting down.
TAATGAAGGACTGTTAACTTTGTTTCACTTTCCTAAAGAGGGAAACATCAGACAGAAGGAAAAATACCTCTGTGTGGATTTATTCATGGCACTACCTCACTGCACTGTTTCAATGATACTTAGTCACATTGAGGAGTCAGGAGTGCAAATTGTAAGTAACATTTTTTCAGTGTTTTTCAGAGACAAAAGAGGTTGTGAGTACAGTGGAGTGGGACAGCAGGAGGAGAAGGCTTACACAGAGCATTTTGAGAGAATGCAGAAAAAAAGAAGGAAGAGAGAGGGCGCAAGTAACAGTTTTCTACAGACTTGATTGTTCCGTCAATTGTGTCAAGCTGCTCTAAAGGAATCCAAAATAAAAGACCTGAAAATGAGAATAGTATATCCTCTTTGATGGTCATTTTACAACACAACGTTGTAAATTACAGTACAGTTGTAGTTCTTTATGATGCTACTACACCAGAAAATTACTTGAATGTTTAAGTAATAAGCAGGTTAATATTAAGTTCATGCCAAAAAACATCCCAAACATTAATAATAAAATAAAATAAATCCTTATACTATAGTTTTACTTGAATGTTAAGTGTTGTGTTTGAGAAATCTCAGAACTTCGGGATAAAAGCTGTTGTAGTGTCATACAATCAGAATCTCTTTCTAGCAAGGTGAACAGGCAGTGGCTAGGATGGGTATTGTCTATCCTTTGCACTTCTCGCAGGCTCCTCACCTCAATGATACCACCAGTGCAAGTAAATTTGTATCAGTGATGTTCTTGGTGGCTTTAAGCATCCACTGCAGAGCATTTCTGTGGTACATTTACTTATATGAGAAAGAATCTCACATGTTTTGCAAGTGTTTCCCTAGCAGTCAAGAAATGTTTTTATGATTCAGAGATTTATAGTATTGTAAGACATAAATACTGTAAGTTTTAATGTAATTAATTTTGTGTGCATGCATGTGTGTGTGTGTGTGTGTGTGTGTGCATACTTCCTATACTGTGGGAACATTAAAATATTTAGACAGTCACATTGTTAGGTCTTGCCATCTTTATGGGGACAAAATGCATGTCCCCATGACATGAATCATTAAATTTTACGGTTAAGATTTGGCTTAAGGTTATAATGCCGTGGGTATCATATTTGATACATACATTTCTGAGACCTATTGCATCACCATATGGTAAAAACTTTGCTCATAAACCCTGTTGTATACAATCTGATACTTGTCTTCTGCCCCCTGGTGCATACCTTTTGCACTACAATCATTCTGACATATCACATGGTACAATCCAAAATGGCTGAATCCCAATAGCCCAGAGCTGGTTGTGTCAAGGAGAAACCTATTGCTATTTTGAAGACTTCACGGTGAGATTTTCTTTTACATATTTACTAATATTTCAAAATGAGCACTTACTCTGTTGAAGCAACTTATAATTACTTCATTTTTTGCATTTCAGTTTGTAATAAAAACGTGCAGAAAATGTTTGTATCAAATTTGATACAGCTGGTACAAAGGGTAATTTAGTGGTAAATCCCTCAATTGTCATTGTACTTTTTTTCTTGGTGCAATATGCATTATGTCTACCATAGTGCATAATACAATGTTTTGATGAATCAGTTACGCAGATTACAGATTGAAATGTGATGTTTAGAACAAATAATTGGACTCAAAATTGATAAACCTATATTACTGTATTTTAGATGTCAAAGAAATTGAGCAGGTTCTTGGTATTTACATGTTCATGGGTTTGGTACAGATGCCCAGTGCAAGAGCCTATTGGGAAGTGGACTCAAAGTACCCCAAAGTTGCTGATGTGATGTCACGAGATCGATTTGAGAAATTGCTGACACTGCTCCACTTTTAAAACAACCCCAGTGTGTCTGAAGATGCAAAGAAGGATAAAATGTGGAAACTCAGGCCATGGCTCGAAAAGTTATGAGAACAATGCCTCCGGAAGAGCATCATGCAGTTGATGAAATTATGGTTCCATTCAAGGGAAAATCTCGGCTGAAAGTCTACGTGCCAGCAAAACCTCACAAATGGGGGTTTAAAATGTGGGGACGTGCAGGACAAAGTGGTTTCCTGTATGATTTTGATGTTTGTCAAGGGCCAGCAGATCCAGAAAAGGAAAGGTCCGATGTTGATGTTAGTGGAGATGTTGTTCTCAAATTGACGTCAACCCTTCCTGCAGGGGAGAAACACAAGGTGTTCGCGGACAACTACTTTACATCACTCCCACTGTTGGAACACCTGTGGGAGAGAGGGATATACTTCCTTGGCACCATCAGGATGAACAGGGTACGCGACTGCCAGATGACTGAGGAAAAAGACCTGAGGAAACAGGGAAGAGGGTCCATAGATTATAGAGTCAACCAAAACAATGTGATAATTGTACAGTGGTGTGACAGCAAAGCCGTCAACCTGGTGTCCTCTTTTGTTGGCATCACTCCCCAAGGCCAGGTGAAACGCTGGGATCGGAAGACCAAGACATATGTTATGGTTCCCAGACCAGCCATTGTGGAAACCTACAACAGATTAATGGGTGGTGTTGATCTTCTGGATATGCTCTCTGCCCTGTACAAATACAGCTTCAAAACTAGAAGATGGTACTTGTATATTTGGTGGCATAGTGTCACACTGGCACTCATCAATGCTTGGACCAGGGGCGGACTGGCCATCGGGACGACCGGGACATTTCCCAGGCCGGCTGGCCAATGAGCTTGTGTGAACCGGCCCGCCGACTACTCTGAGTAAGTGCAGCCCATAGAGTAAAAACTATGATAAACCAAACACATTCTTATGAAAATCTATAAGATTTACTTCTCTTATCAACTCCGAAGTATTTATACTACTTGGTGTCTCTCTACATCTCAATCATGGTTGCTCTAGTCAGCTACTCAGACTCACTCATTCCAGCCTACTGATGTTGTTTAGCCTCCAATCTTGATCTAATTGTTCTTATTCAGA
>JAPZDX010000010.1:813004-823398 GCA_029783625.1 Naso annulatus | reverse complement strand
TAGCTTTAGCATCTAATATATATATATATTCTCAGTCTGTAATCTCACCACCCGCCCCCAGCGCCTTTTCAAAAGGGGTTCCAAGATTAATCTGTGGGTTCCAGGAATGAGAATAAAAATCATGTAGATTTTAGTTTACTACTCTCATCTTTTAAAACATTTTACTCAAACTTAGTCAGAAGGATTTTCTCTTCTCAAGTTCAGAGCCTTTCCTGCTTCCAGTCTGGCTTACTTTTTGCTGTCTTTGTGTCAGTTTGCTTCTAGTGGCAGGCGGCACTGTGCTGAAGATATGTGACTTTGGAACAGCATGCGACATTCAGACCCACATGACCAACAACAAAGGAAGCGCAGCGTGGATGGCCCCAGAGGTATTTGAAGGCAAGTATTAGTGGCATTCCAAGTAGTTGAAAAACTTTGGATACCTCACTTGTGAGTTGTTTTTTATCCAAAAAGTGTTTCTTTGTGTGCAGTTACTGCTTGATTCCTTTAGATGCCTGAAGAATCACAAACAAATTAACCAGCTGCTCTATTTGTATGTGTTTGTTCTTACTCCCAACTTCGTTTAGTCACGTTTCACCTCAAGGGCAGCTAAGCGCTCCCAGCGTGGAGGCATTAATTCTTGATTCATCATCAGCAGCCTTGCTCCCCTGCTTTATTGATGGTAGTCTCCCAAGCATAGTGAGAAGATGAATGGAGTGATGCTGGTGGCTTTATTTCCCCTGGGAGGCGACGGTGTAGAATTTGTGTTCTCATTCAGCCAGGAGCCTAATGTATTTCTACATGATGAGACATGTTCTTGGCAAGGGGGTGAGGAGAAAAGATGAATTAGGCCCTAGTCATTATCTTGTTTTTAGAGGCAAATTACAAGACTCCCACGCAATTAAACAACTCACTTTGCCCTCTCCGTGAACTCTTAAAAACTAATTTGCATCAGTGTAAAATGCTATCAGAATGCCTCAGCGCAGCAACTTTAAAATAGGTGTGTGATGTGCACTTTAATTCTGCAATAATAGGCCCAGTAATTAAGCAACACAGGAGCAGCTCCTTTGTAAAAATTGCTCCCTTATTTTCTTCCCCCTCCCCTTTGAAAGCTGTTGTGCTTTTCAGGACATCCTCGCTCGCCTCTCAAATATGCCGCGGAGAATTACCTTTATCAGTCAGCGATGTAAGACGGAGCTTTAGTTTCGCTGTCTGAGAACGACCTACTGTAAATGTTGCCGTGTGTTCTTCTGTGCTTGCAGGCAGCAATTACAGCGAAAAGTGTGATGTGTTCAGCTGGGGGATCATTCTCTGGGAGGTGATCACTCGCAGGAAACCCTTTGATGAAATTGGAGGGCCAGCTTTTCGCATCATGTGGGCTGTGCACAACGGTAAGTCATTGACTGCGTGTGTGTCGGGGGGGCTGCGAAGAAGTTCAAGAGCGCACAGGCCGTGTTCAGCTGTCAGACACCGTGAGGCCCCAGACGTGCCTGCCTCACTAGGCCTGCTGGGAGCCTGTGAACAGTCTGGCAGAAGAGAGCAGCTAAAAGGCTTGTTCACCTGTGCAGCACTCTCGGCAATTTATTCTGATCCAGAAATGGATGGAGGAGAATACTAATGGGACGCTAATAATACCTGGGGAAGTGTTAAATATTTGCCAGCACTGAATCTGCCTGCCTGAGTCATTACTGACTCGAGCAGCCGGACACAGGAGATTTCGCATAAATTTGCAACATTCCTTGCTCGTCACTTGCGATGCCAACACTAATTTGTTCCTTTGACTGTGTGTGAGCAATCACTTTATTTATTTTGTTTTTTTACATTCAGGTACAAGACCTCCTTTAATCAAAAATTTGCCCAAGCCCATTGAAAGTCTGATGACTCGCTGCTGGTCTAAAGACCCCTCTCAGCGGCCTTCTATGGAGGAGATAGTAAAGATCATGACTCATCTAATGAAGGTAATCACACACTGCTTATCCTCTTAAACAGGAGTGAATAAATCATTGAACACCACAAAATCACAGAGAGCGGAATGTAACATGAATCTGTCCTCATGAAAACTGAGACAGGAAATGAATGCCATTGTCAAACATTCTGCTGCTGCATACTGTACACAGTGAGGGTCCACTCAATTAGATACACCAGGCCAAAGCTAGTCTACTCTACTGTTAGGGCGCACTCACACTTGGCTCAGTTGCTCTGTACTGTGCTGAAGCGTAATTTTCCTCCCTAGCCTCTTTCCTGCTGGCACGCACTCACATTGCTCTGGTCGAACTGCGCCTGAGCACACTTGAGCTTCCTGATCTATGGAGTGGGACCTGAAGTTTTACCCACATTTTTTTTATCTTGTAATGACATCTGTCAATTGCTCTCTGGTATCTGCAATCAAAACAACAGTCGGGGATTTTTCCACGGCTCTTTATCCAGACTTTGTATGCTGCTGTCTGTCTAAATTTAAGGTGAATCCTCCGCAAACAGTCACAACGATGTCAGTGCTCCATCCATGCCTGTGCTCGTGCACATGCATCCGCGCCGTACTGAAGCCGACCTCTTCCAACCGTGCCAGGGCCGACAAAGCGTGCCTCGCTCGAGCACGGAACAGAGCGCTCACACTAGTCAAACAAACTGGACTTTGGGAGTCAAACATGCTTAGGTGTGGTACGGATTGCCCAGTGTGAGTGCACCTTTAACAGTCCTGCAGTAAAAACTTCCTTGATGAAGGTCCAAAGTTTAGTTTAAGATTAAGAGTCAACTCTATTGCCCCTGAAGGGAAATTTGTGTTGGGCACAGTGCTACAGTCTGTTTTTTGCATAAGATAAAAACATCCCAGAAACATAGAACAGAGCATTTTACATGAAGCTAGACAGTTGCTACACATAAAAAAATCCTAATAACATGAATGAGACTTTTATATATTCAGTTGCTAAGTGCTGATGTCCCTTTAAGTTTACTGCTCATTGCTCTGTTGCATGAAGATTTAACAGAGTTAAGCAGCTTGATAGAGACTGGAACAAATGAAAGGTTCAGGTGATTTGATCTGAACTTTGGCACGCAGAATCTTCTTTCTGATGGCAGAAGTTCATATTCAGAGAAAAGGGGATGTTGAGAGTCTGAAGTGATATTTGTTGCTTGCTTCTGGAGTCCCTGCTCAGATAGACTCTGCACAGGGTCATATTCTTTCTTCCCAGTTTGTGTTGACACTAGAGAAATTTATGGTCCTTCCAAGTGATGCAGACTGTGTTGCATTTTGTTGATGTTGATGTGGTGGTGGTGTTGTCTCACTGACAGAAATGGGGAGGACAGAATCACAAAAACATCTAACAGTGATTTAGTATATTTCAACAAACTGCAAACTTCATCATCCAACGTGATCATAGATATGTTTTGATGTGATCCTGCAATATTACACAATTTAAACAGCCTACTGAGATTATCGTTTTCTCCATAGTTAAGCTTTAGCAAATGGATTAAAAGGTTTAACTTTTGAATCATGCTGAAATCACAGAACAACCACTGTGATACAATCGTGTGTTTTTTTCTGATTTGCTTTAACACGACAAGCAAATTACACCAAAGCCCCGTTGGAGCCAAACTGAAATCGACCTTTTCAAGAAATCTCTGTCTAATTATTTGATCCACACCACACTTTCTTGTTTTTTTTTACACAGTGGGCTTTGGGGAGAAGAAATGCGTCTGGGGGTCACTTAAATACAATCCAGAAGTGTATTTTCAGGAGTTTAAAACCTAGTTGAAGCTATGTTGGAAAAAATCAAAAGTTACGTACTCTTTCTTCTTTTCCAGTATTTCCCGGGATCAGATGAACCTCTGCAGTATCCATACCAGTATTCAGATGAGGGACAGAGCAACTCTGCAACTAGTACAGGTACGAGAGTCCTCTTCAAACTCAACATTTAAAAACTTTACACCAGCGCAAGAAGTTCAAAGTTAAAGCTGGACCCATCATTCAGAGGAGTGTAATGTAATTACATATATATGGGCTTAAGTTAATGTTGACTGGAGTTTTATAAACCATCAAATACAAGCAGAAAATTCCTCCAGAATATTGTAAAATCGTAATAAAAGGCACCACAGTTGAATTAGCGTGAAGCATGTCTTATGTTTTTGGCACAAACAGGTTCATACTTGGACTACGGCACCAACACAAGTAACAGAAGCGACATTAACATGGAGCACAGTGATTCTCAAGGGAGCAACGATACTATCAAGATAACGCCCCAGTTTGCTCCCCACTATAAGCCAAAGGTAAATCAGTTCTTAATTCTTCTCCTTTATTTCGGTCAAATGGAAATTTTTCTTTTTTTTTTAACAGCAGTAGATGAAGTTAGAGAAAGAACTCTCATCAAAACAAACTTCTGTAGTTCAAGTTTTCTTTTTGTCCTTTAGGGAGATCCATTGAGGAGTTTGCCTCTGTCCAGAGGGGGCAGTGTTGAGAGTCTGCCTGCACGAACACAGTGCCTGCCATCATCTGACAGCAAAAGAATGAGCGCTGACCTGTCAGAGCTGGAGCCCAAGATGCCCTTTGCACCTGCAGGTATTGCCAGACATTGCACATAAAACACATGAAAGCAGAGCAGAAGAGGAGCTAATCAAGGCAAACTAGCATGCTCTTACGATTTTTTCAGTTTTCTGTTGGATAAGATTTCGACACGAGAAAGGGCATGCAGTGTTACTTTCTAGGAGAGTCTTGTTGGAATGAAGCCTTTGCAAGTCCACAAGCTCCTCCCCCAAAATCAGAGGCAGGTTCTTCTTTTGTGTGCTTTTATCACTTTGAAGTGAAGACTGATCCCTCATATGAAGCCATCCACTCTCTCCTGAACACACGGGGTCATCAGACCCAGCTGTCCACCATCTCACCTCCTTTAAAGGATCAGACAGAAAGCAGCAGACTCACTAGTGTTTTCATAGCAAAATTAAACCCCAGGAGCTCCCCACGTAGTTTGGATTTCAGTGCAGCGCATATGTCAGGGTTTTTTGTATTTGCGCTTTATGTGTCACACTTTAATTTAACTTTAATAAAGAAGAGTTCCTGTGCATCGAGCATCAACACCCTCTGTTATTACGTTGAATTATTGAACGTTTTATTCAAACAGAATTCGAGCCGAATGCCTGCTGTTGTTTGTGCTGAAAAAAGTAGTGCAGTGGCTGCCGATGTTCTACGCAGTACAGCTCTACAGTGTCTGGGATGACAGGGTGCATGCTGCCCTTGCACGAACACTGTACGCTCTGCATGTGTTTGGCCCACAGTTCCAGTCCAGCTGTGGGCCACCGGTCTGTGTTAGTCTGCATCTGCATGCTTGTTGTGTTCGCAGCTGTACGTGTGTGTGTGTATGTGTGTGTTTTCGCAGCAAGCTCCCAGTATAAACGAGGCCACCGTAAAACGGCATCATTCGGCACCATTCTGGATGTCCCCAAGATCGTCGTCACAGGTATCACTGGACCCCTGGGCTCCCTGGTGACCGGGTGGAGCTGGCTTGGCTGACCCCTTGGGTTGCTGTGCTCTGACTTGGCCCTCTCCTGTGTGTTACTCCATATGATACCAACCACAGGGTGTTGATTCTTTTTCAAATTGAATGTACTGAATGTCTTCGGGCAGTCTCAATTGAAAAGAAAAGCCAAAATGACAGAACTGGTCTTGGAGTAACACACATCAGGGTTGCCTTGAGTCTCTGTCTACTGTGATTTTTAGTCGGCAGAAGCAGAACATGAGTCAGAATTTTCATCTGGTGTCACCTGTCATACCCAAAATCTAGGTCCAGTCAAGTTCCCCTTATATTGATGAGTCTTTATATCACCTATTTGAGTAACAACAAATCATTAGCTGACAGGAAATCCAATCTGTATTGTGCATTAGATCAGGTGACAGCAGATGAGATAAGCTTCCTAACTCATGGTGCTGTCCTCTCTGCCATCTCTGGCTTGGCTGCTGCAGATGGGACGCGGGAGTAAATCAGTGCACCAGTTCTCTGCATCTGAGCTCGTCCTTGCCTTTCATGCATAGAGGACAATAGAGGAAAGCATGGCTAATTTCTTTCTCCCCCTCTTGCTCTCTTTACATCCATTAACTTTGAAAAAGTCATTTTGATTAATTTCTCTCACATTGAGGGTCAGCTATTATTACAAGCAGAGATTCGGTGAAAGGAATGGGGACAGCTCTGGATGTCAAAAAAGGCTTCTATTTTTGAGCCAAGTGAGACGAGTTGAATGATTTTAACCCAGTGACAAAGGGAGTCAGCTGTTGCATGTTGTAAAGGTAGGCACTTGACATTGCATATGCACACCTGGACACCTGGTTTATCTACAAGAAAGATTAAAAACAAATCCCAACTTTTTAATTTATTTTTCAATCGTTCTAAAGTCGGTATGGCTTAACAAATACACAGCTAAGCTGTAGAGAGATGTAAATGTAGACAACCGTTCAGCTCCACACACAGAGCTCCCTTACCTGAATTGTTAGATCAGAGGATGAGGATATGGAGTAGATGAATAAATTAGACTAAGTAAGTCAAGTTTTTGCCCCCTCAAACCTCTTGCTATGATGTTGCTGTGCTAAATACCCACCGCCCACGAGATAACAGTCAGCAGAGTTTTTATGTTATAGGCAGGGTTGGTCACACCAAATGACTTTTGATTGGACTAAAAAGTTTAACTGCCAAGTTTAAGATGAGTAATAGAAAATATTTTAACATTTTACGGGCAAGTAGAAAGAAAAGCTAAATTAACAATCACAGGATTAGAACTCAAAAAATGATTAATATTACAATGTCATTAAACTTTTCATACTCATTTTAATAGTTGCACTCAAATTCAGTCAAGATTCACTGTTAATCCTTACAATTAAGTGAATCACTGTGGAAATCTCCAATTTTTTTTAACAATCTAAAGTCTGATCGTGTGTCTATTTCCTTTTGTCGGTGGTCCTTAGAGATGTTCCGATACCATTTTTCCTTCCTGATACCGATTCTGGTACCCAAGCTTGTGAATCAGCCAATACTGAGTACCGATCAGATACCAGCTCATTGAAAACAATTCCTTACACATCTCCTTTGACTTTCTAGTTTAAAATATTGCTGGATGCAAATATTTTACTAGCTCTGTCAGCTCTCTATTTGTCCTTGTCGGTCTTAGAAATAGTAATTGCCAGAGGCAGGATAGTGCAGCTTCCTGAGTGCTGGTTTAGAGCAGCAAAGAAAAATTGATTTCAGTTATGTATTGTAAATCAGAGCTAACTGAGAAGTAGCTGGGTGCCTTGTCTTACTGCTAATGAATAACGTGGTATGGTATCTGATTAGTGCATAGACTGTTGTACTCACCGATACTGATACCAGCCTTTTCGGTGGTACCAGCGGCATTTTCTTAAACTGGTATTGGAACAACTCTAGTGGTCATAGCAGCTGGATAGTGGATAATTCCTGAACAATTGCAAATTGTGCAAAATCCATCAGGAAAATATCAAAGCCTGATTTCATAACATTACAGTCGTAAACCATTCCACTACTTTTTTGGTCCAGTGTTACTTTTCACGCCATTGAAGTAGAGTGCGTTTGAACAAATTGACTGGCTAAGAAAATCACATAGTTTTCTGTACTAGTGGTTATGTATGGGCATATACATGTACCATTACACCCTTGACATCACGTAACCATTGAAAAATTAGCCATTCAGATTTGTTGCTGCTCATCATTCTCAAGTGTAAGGAAATGTAGAAAGTTAATTTTTATCAATTTCAGGTTATGTTGATTTGTGAAGTGTACACAACAATGGAAAAACTCCTGTGCAGTCCCGATACACGTAATCTATCTATGTGTGTAACTGACGCACTGACCAGCAGCTCACAGCAGAGACACCCAACATTAAATATTTCAGATGCTAACAGAGAACTTGTTTACTCGAATGAAAGAGAAGGAGTTTGTTGGCTTACCTATAATGTTTGCCTGTAGATCTTCATCAGACAGCTCCTTCTTGTTCCAATACTTTCACAGACAATATGAAACCACTCCCAAACACATTATTTAAAACTGATTTGCTGTCAACAAATGCTGAAAATGACTATTGTTTTGCTCCATAAACTCCGTTTTGTTAAATGATAGCGGTCAGCTAACCAAGCTAAAGCTAAACAAGCTGTTGTATTTCCTTTGACTAGCCAACTTGAAAAGTCAACTTGAGTTTTGCCAAATAGGAGTAACACACAGGAAATAATCAGTTTGCATTAGCCGTATCTGACTGGCCAGATACATTGACATGCAGTATCGAAACGCATGGCACATGAAATTATTCATATACATTTTTGCAGTTCAAGCAATCTTTTGCAATACGTTTATTGTGCAAATTAATATTGTGACGACAGTAACTTTTCGAAATATTGTGCAGCCCTACATTTTAGGCATGGCAGGTTTTCACGCAGCTGCAATGATGATGTTGTATGTTTCAGTTAAAATTAGAGTTACACATTGTATTACACAGTACTACTAATGAGCAACAATTACAAATCCTGTAATGGCATTTGAATTTAAGCAATGATTGATTTAGTATTATCCTTTTGGGAAAAATATCGGAAAACTGCTCACTGCGTGTATATTGTTGATATCAACCCCTTGTAACTCAGTCATGTTTTGTTGTTGGGTGGTAAAGTCTGGAAGAAATAAGTAAATGAATTAGTATTGACTGGGGAGTGCAATACCCTCAAGTTTCCATGGACCTTGTCCAAGACCTGGCCTTACCACGTGGCCCTAATCCAAACCAGCCAGTTATTACAAACCCATCACATATGTAGGCTCAGCTGTTATTGTAGAAAGGTTTGGTTTATGGGCGCATGTGTGTGTGTGTGTCTGTCTGTCTGTCTGTCTGTGTCTGTGTGTGTCTGTCTGTGTATGTTGCTCACTGTCTGTAGAGCTAGCAGCCTTTAGCGCTGTGGTCACGTTCCAGCCCCACCACAGCACATGTTGACAGGCCAGGACACTGAGGGTTAAATCACTGCAGCTGTCCCTGTGTGGCTCTGTGGGTCTGGTTATCCTCAAGTAAACACGGACGCCAATCTCCTACTATGACTGTCTGCAAACTCCTCTAAGTCTCATTCTTTCCCCTCTCTGTTCATCCATCCTGTCCACAGCCACATGCGAGCCTCAGAGACGTCGGTCCGTGCAGGATCTGCCAGGCATCGGCACAGAGTCCAGCCAGGTAAGACACAGCCTCGCACTGGAGGTGAATGGCAAAGCAGCTGTGGAGTTTCACTACACACTAGCATTCACTAATGTCTGGAATCAGTGTTGAGATGGAGATGCAATTTGTCTCTAAAGCTGTTGTCTCACTTAGAAGTGCAGTTTCAGTCAAGTAGCATTTTTGTTTGTTTGATTTTTGTTTATTTTTGCAGCCATAGTAAACAGATGTGTTCTGTAAAGTACATGACCTGCACTTTTGTAAAAATTTAAAAATACTTCTTAATCTTTGTTTCTGCTTTCATTGTAAAAAGAAGATCACTTACTTTTTAGTTCATTTGCATAAAGACGTGACCACACTGATCTATCGTTGACTGACAGTGACTTAAGGAAATGCCGTCTGTCCTTCGCTTAGATTGATAACTACAGTTAGAGCAGAAGTTTGTTTATATAATCTGTGAGGGACCCTGCTTGGTCAACTGACAGTCTTGACATAATCAGGTTTCCACCCACTCATAGCCTGGGACAAAAAATGAGCCTGTCTTGTATTTGTCCAAATACCTTTATTTATTTAAGAAACAATCATTTTGAAAATCCCTTATTTATTTTTTTTTTAACAGCAAAAAGAGATGACTTTCTTAATTCCAGTCGACCTTGAATCCAGGATAACATAACATTTGGCTAATGTTTTCTGATTAAATGTGAGGTTACTGATGCACAGATAATCAGTTTTAGACAACACTTAATCCTTGAATGATTCCACATGAAAAATGAGCTCAAACAGAACCCTACCACAGAGGTTTATTTCTGCTCTCCTAATACTCTTTATATTTTTGCTGGCACCACACCATTCTGTTCTTCATGTGAAACAAGCGTGGATGTTTGACTGATGCCGTCTTTCTAAAGCGTTTTGATGCCTTCTTTGTCAATCCTTTGGGAGGAAATGTCATTGAATGTGATGTGTTTAATATGCCAGCTCCAAGAATATGAAGACGTTGGCGAAGGAACAGCCAAGTGCTCCCGCCTCAAACACACACGGCTTCAAATAAGCTCCTTGGCCCGGAGCGTTTCTCAAAAGTTCATTTAGAGGTCACCAAAAAGACTTTGCACGAAATTACTGTTGCTAAAGAAGATTATTCTCTGCTTCCTGTGGGATCAACCTGCCCTCCACATCTTCAATGACATGAGAGTGTGATTGATAATAGAGTTGTTTTTTACTTCACTGATCGACATACTGAGATA
>JAPZDX010000010.1:736955-751138 GCA_029783625.1 Naso annulatus | reverse complement strand
GAAAAAATAAAGGTTGCATACTGGAAACAAAACACTGTGGTATTTTGTTGCTGTTTACCATCTACAATTGCTTTTATGTTCTACGGATGAGATTCAGGAATACTTCTTTCTCCTCGTCGCTTCACACATACCTGTTGCTGTTGTTGTCAGCCATGTTGTCAGGCGTTGGGGGAATATCTGGAAAGATGGCGGAATCAGCTTCTTTTACTTCTTCTTTTAGGGAGCAGAAACAGCTGACAAATACTCGCTACGTCGCAATTTATTCGACACAGCTGTTTCCATCTCCCATTTTGTGCAGTAACTGTTTCGACAAAGGCAAAAGCCACCTCAAGCCAGCGTAAAAAAGTTTTGGCAAAGTTGAGAGAGTTTTTTTTTTTAATTTTGCTGTTTCCATTTACCATCTGTAACGTGATATTTCAAAATGTGCATCAAACACCTTAATGAAAACATTGCTGGTAAAAAGCTGCTGTCTATTGTGAACAGGAAATGGCATGGCAGTGTTGCCAGCTCAACGACACAGAGTCCAAAGGTGCCAAGTGACACTCCAGGTGAAAGTAGCAATACGGTTTGTTGTGTGGATATGTTGCGATTTGAGTGACAATCTAGAGAGAGCCGGTCGAGCTAACCGCTAAAATTAATTTATGACTCTGCTCCAAAGGAGAAGTAGGGATCTCATCCAGCGCGGATGACAACGCCACTATCAGATAAGACGGATTGGCTTCTTAAACTGTATTAAAAACAGTTTCAACGTTGCATACCATGTTTGAAAGGAGAGCAAACAAAGCTTTGCTATTCTGAGAAAACTAACTCTGCTACAGGAATCAAGAACTTCCTTGTACAGAGGATGTCAGTCAAAATACAACTTGCCAGTTGAAGCAGAGTAGCCCTTGTAGATTACAGGCTCAACCCAACACACTCACAGGTTCACGGGAGACGAGAGTCAACCTGCAACTTTTTGTGTTTGAACACAGTGTTAGCTCTTCAGCTACAGTCAATCCCAAATAGTCTTGCATGTAGTCATTACCTCACCAAGCTGCTAGCAACATCTCTGTTACAAAGGTCCATTTTATTCCGTTTCCATGCCACCAGTTTGTAGCACAGGCTTTCTGTTATCACACTAGTGTCATCAGGGGTCAGTTTGACAAAATCTCTTGAAGCAAAGAAGTCATCACACAAGTGCTTTTACAGTAAAGTCATACCAACCATGATGAGTAAAACTGCTTACTCATGTCTAGTGTCACCTTTTCCTACTGATTAGTGTCTCAGTTTGGAGCCAAAATCTTGAGCCTTGACTCAGTTTTTCTCTCAGAGTTTGATATGTGACATTTAGCCTTTCTTCCTGTGACAAGAGGGTTTATATTGTAAGTGGGATGCCACCCCAAGCTGTCAGCGCTGTTCATAGGGCTTTTAACCGAGGATGGCTGGTGTGGGTGTCGAAGTTACGCTCGTGGTCAAGTTGGCCCTGAGAGTTTACCCATGCTTCCCTCTTTATCATATCACACACTAGCTAGGCAGCCACCAGCCTCCAGCGATGTAGCTCCTCTCAAAAGACCTGAGTTCCCTCCTTTCCTTTGTTCTCTCTCTCTGTCAAGTTTAACATGAATTAAATCAAATTAATTTGAAATTGCTCAAAGGATTATTGATGAAAAGGCCTCATTAATACTTAATAAGAGGCCTAACAGAAGATAGAATGCTGCTTTGAATCAGTAATACAAAAATCCCCGATTATTCTACTCTCGCCGGAATCAAAATGACCCTCCCAAAGAGATGCGGTTCCGCAGATTGGTGCATTCTGTTTAGGATGTTGTTTTCTTCCAAGCTGTTGAAGCATGCAAATTCCTACTGTGTTGTCAAGACCGTAGGCTGAAAGGATGCCTCTGGAAAAAAAAAAAAGCTTTAGGAAGTTTGGGGCTGCAGCCATGGATCATGGGAGCGGCAGAGATGGAAACTGAGCACTGACAAAAGCGGATTTTCTTGTCTGTAAATCATAGTTTACTTACCTTCTGACACACAACGGAAAAAAGGATCCCGCTAAAAAATGTTCCATAACGTGGTGGAAGTTGGGGTCATTGTTCTGCCGGTTCATTTCTGTACTGCAGCCCTGCGTCTGAGGACCCATCACCATGGAAACCATTATGTGGGGCAATTGGCGTCGAAGCACTTTAGAAATCTCCCAGGAATATATTAGTAGCTGCAAAGGCCCCAATCTCCTCACCTTCAACCTCTTACCATTGTTTAGGAGCTAGTTTACTTCAGGCACTGTTCTCAGGATTTCAAGGCCTCGGCTCAGGAATGTTCAACCTATAGCCCGTCTCCACGCAGAGAGGTAAAAACAACCCAGCTCCTGTCGTCTGAAGTTTGACATCTCAAAAAAAAAACCCAAAACTGGCTAAATCCAGCAAACCTGCCGCCAGTGAGGCTCTGAACTCTCTCCATGTTTATTTTCATACAGAAGAAAATCAAATTAAAAAGAGTCATTGTATTGACTTACACAAACTGTAGCAGTGCAGAACTTCAATTTGGTCTTTCATCAGAGAAATGAAATGATTTGCACTGCAGAGCTAAATAACCACACGCTGTTTTTCCTGATGTGGCAAAAACCCAGTGATGGAGACCTCATATGGAGCAGATGTGCTGAGACGCAAATTTCTGAGAAAGTGCCGCCGATTCAGAATGCTCATTGAATTGTCAAGCTGTGTGCGCGCGTGTGTGTCTGTGGTCATTAACTCAGCCCTACATGCTGAACAGACTCTGAACTGCTCTGAATTTTTTTTCTCTCTCACAGCAATATTACCTTTTTGCCCTTCACAGACATTTCCCTCCGGTATTTTGTCGGCGGCAAAGGTTCTCAACCTGAAACACTCAGCATTCTTGTGTCACCTGGGATTGCCCAAGGCACAAATTAAAGAGGTCCCGCCATTTCTTTTTCGATGAAAAAAAAACAGTGCTGATTTCTGTCTTGCAGCCCGATATGGCACATTTTTATTGAGCAGGAAAACAAGCTTCCTAAAGATCTGCTAACCCATCTGGCTGAGGTGATTAGCAAAAGCCGAGGCAGATGGTGCCATGGCCAGATTCTGCATTGCTTCAGGGGTGTATTAATCTGCGTGTACATGTGACAGCCATGTTTGGCTGCGAAAAATATTTTTGTGTGTTGCATGACTGATTGGGAGTGTGAAAGTCAGCCTTTCGCCGCAGTGTTTGGGGTTCTGGTGGAACCGAGTCATTTAACACGGTGAGCCGACTGACTGGGACTTGTAGGATGTTTTTGTTAGGGGACTGCTGGGGGAGGGGGACGTATGTGGAACCTCCCGTCTTCATCTGTAGCAAACACATTAAAAGTGAATGAGCCACGCAGACACCGAACCCCCCCACCCCCCCACCCCACCCCTCCTTCACTGCTGGCATCGGGGTCTGGAAATGTTGACATACGGAGCGGAGAGCAGCCCTAGAAACCCCAGGAATCCCCCTGAGAAGACGCTGGGCAGGATGGTGAGGTGGAGCCTTGGAATGCACTCAGAGGAGTCAGTCACTTATTTACTAGCTGAACTCAGTGAACCCTGCCTGAGTCAGCCACTTCCACCCGGCCGGTCTATCCCACCTCTCCCTCCCACTGTCCTCTCTGTTTTGTTCTTTAACCTACCCGTATGCTCCTCGTTTGACCGCCCCTCCCCTCCTATCCTCTCATTGACAGACGCCCGGCTTCTTGGCTTCTTATTGGCCAGCATCTTCGCTCATGCCTCAAGCGCCCTAAGCAAACCCCCACCTGACCCCTGTCACCCTGTTGCTCGCCCACTAGCTGCAGCCGCTGAGATCATAAGCTCATGATGAGTGCAAAACAAATGTCAGTGGGGATGTGAGTCAATCTGGCTGTGTGTCAAGTACAGCCTGGGTACAGGAAGTACCGCGCACATTTTGGCTTCTGTGACAAATGCTCATTAGTTTGAGACCCTTCCTCTGAGCCCTGACATGATTTTAGAGGAAAGGAGGCAAGGACACACACCGTCTACAACAGTGGGGCAGAAGTGGAGCAGGTGAGCAATGCTGGGTTTGCAGGAACATTACAGAGAACCTGTCATGGTCATCACATATCTCCATTTTGGTAAACCCTGCTTCATTTGCCAGACAGACAAATGAAAGAAATGCACGATGACACATCATTAGGTCATTGGAGTTAGAATCTGGTGGAGCGGCAGCTTGCTTGGGTGTCAAATCAGGACTTCTGCTCTCTACCTCAAAGTGACTTTCCCCTAAAAGCTGCCTCAGCGTCTGTGCAGGTCCCAGACACTTTTCCATAGTGAATCCAGTCGTCTAAATGAATGAAAAATGAACAAAGCACACAGTGAAAGAGCTAGTTTTCAGTTGTTTTTGTGGAGATAATATAATTTTTAAGGCAAATATAGTAAAAAAAAACTGACTTTGCATGACTTTTCAATTTTTATTCATGCTACAGAATTAGAAAAATTCTTTACATGTAACGTGAAAATATAAATGAGAAGAGCAGCCCAGTCTCTTTATTTTTTTTATTATACTTGTGGCTATAAAATATAAAACACGAAAAAAGAAGCCTATAAATTCCTTCTTATTTAAAAAATACATTTGTAGCACACAGTGTCATCATTTCATATATAACAAGAAAAATCAGTTTTCATTTTCTCATCGATTAAAATCCGCTCCCATGATCTTCTGATGGATTAGGCACTAAAACATAATGTTTGCACTGTGGCTTTCTCACGGAGCTTCTTGTCCTTTTTGAAAAAAGTCGTAACGGAACATTTCTGAAACAGACACCTAAAGGGGCAAAATGTGACCACCAGGAACGAACAGATTTCATGTCTGAACAAGTCGGCGGAGACATGATCTGGTGAAAGTCAGTCGGTCTTCAGCCTGAGAGGCTCCATGAGAGGAGGTGTAATGGATAATAGCTGTCTGAGTCTTTCTCTCTGACCACTGATCTGTTGAGAGAACAATAATCGATGACTCTGTGGGAATCCAGCGCAGTCTTGTCAGTGATACTCCGTGCATGTCAATTACCATCGCTGGGAAATGTCAATGGACTTCATCTGAATGCAGCACTGCACCAAAATAATTCGTTTATTCTAGTATTAACAAATTGGATTGATTTTTTTTTTACAAGAAATATTACTAATAATAATAGCCTCAGCGTGTGTGTGTGTGTGTGTGTATATGTGTGTGTGTGTGTGTGTTTCGGGGGGCCACATTACAGAAGGATCACCTGACCGTGGATATTGAATGATTCAGTCAGAAGTCAGAGAGGAACAAGCTGTTCTCACGTCAGCAGCAGCCAGCATGGATTTTCAGCAGGGTGCTGTTCTGCTCATTTTATCACCTTCATCTGACTGCCGGACTGATCCGTGTCACCGGCTGACATATTTATAGCAGCAGCTTCCGTACGTTTTCATGTGCAACGTCCGCGTTTCGCTGCCTCCAGCAAGGAGAAGAAAAAATAGTTTGTCCTTTAGTTATTGAGGATGAAAGGATTTTTGGCGAGATCTGATTGAGTGACTGCTCGTTGTGGAGTAAAACTGGATCCAAATGTAACCCCAGGATGTTTAGAAGTTATTTTCTTGACATTGTGAAAAGCCAAAAAGTGCCCTTTTTGAATACTTTTAATCATTCCATGGTAATTCTTCCCTTAGACACGTGTAACTCATGATTACCTATTACTGTGTGTATTGCTTTTGTTCTAAATCCACAAACATTTTCGCTTATTAAAGTTACACATTTAAAAGATTGTGCAGCATTTTTTCCCATTTATGAATACATTAGTCCAAATAATGTCCAGTATTCTGTCAGAGCAACAGTCCACAAACTCACTTTTCTCTTTGATCTAAAAGTAATATATCGTCCACAATGCAGGACAGAGCTGTAAGAATTATACATAAAGTAAATTATAGAGAACGCACTAACAGACTATTTATTAAATCAGGACTAATGAAACTCAAGACATCATTAGTCATGTAAAGAGCAAAAAGCAAAGTATTTCTATATAATCAAAAGTCAAAAATCAAAAGTTGTTTTTAGTTCAGAGAATAAGAATCACAGAAGAAAATTTAAATTTATACTTGTTGTGGGTGTTAAACGATGGAAAGCCCTGGAGAAAGAATTCAAGGGTTGTGGAATATAATGTGTATAAAATGCTGTTCATGGAGTATTACTGATTAGATTTTGAACAGGAGCAGCGCTGCTGTGAAACATCTGCTGCGTCCGCCCAGCCGAACCTCGTTAGAAAAAGGCAAATTATGAAGTCTATTTTTTTTTTCCTCTGTGAAATGAAACGATGCACCATTTGGAAATGAATAAAAATGAAATGGCAAAGAAAAGGACGTCCTCACAATTGACATAGTGGAAGCAAATGTTTGGCATTTGACTGAATGAATGACTCTGGTCAAATCTTTGTCACTGACCAACTTTTAAGCAGCTGACTAATGAGTTCATATTTTACTCTTAAGCAAACTATATTGTAAAGCATATGTGTAAAACTTAACATTTCAGTTTAGTTTGAATAGTTGCTGTGGTGTCTCTGCACCTCCCAGATCACCCGCCAGTCAAACAGCGCGCTCAGTCTTGTCGTGTGTCCTCCTTTGCACTTTCTTTTTGTGCAGGTTGAACTGCTTCCTCTGTCTGTTCATTCATGGTGGCTTTTAGTAGCTGCCCTCATCTTTTTTTATACAGAAACATTTACAAATACAGCATCACTTCCTGTGATGTGTGGCTAAGTGCACACTTTGCTGAACGGTGCTCTGTAGCCACAGTGTTATCTGTTGGTAGTAGATGGCAGAAAACACACAAGAAGAAGCTGCTAGTTTCATGCTGTGTATGTACAGGTTGTGTGTGTGTGTGTGTGTGTGTGTGTGTGTGTGTTTCAGTCAGGTGAAGCCAGATGTTTCTTGCCACAGACAGTGTTGGGATAGGTAGAGCTGACGATTTGCTATTTGCTGTTTATAATAGTGAACTTTTACTGAATTATTGCAAATTTCAGATGATTTTGTGGCTTTGTTTTACATCTAACTCTTCAAAAACTTACGTTTTTGTAAAGTACCTCTCCTAAACTAGCAAACCTCCCTCCGAACTTTCTTCCTTCTTCTTATTTTTTTTTTATACCTAAGAGTACGGTATCCCATCTGACCTCAGTGTGTGTTTTTGCCTGTGGGTAAGGAGCAGTCGCTGTCCCAACATTCCCCCAAGACATTCTACGAGCCCTTCTTTCCAAATCAACCAGCGTGTGAGTGTGCCTTTTGTTCTCGTACTTTTTGTTTTGACTCTCCATATCCCAGTAGAAAGTAGGTCACAGGCTGACCGAGGTAAAGTATGAGGCAGCAGTTTGCTGGCTTGCCCCGGTCGAGGCGGATCGTGTCTCCAGGAAGCTTGTTGCAGAGGAGACGTTAAACACACAAGTTCCTGTTTGACATCTGTTTCCAGCGAGCCTCGCAGACCGGCCTTTTCCCCCCACTGTTGCCTCGCAGAGCCCTCGTTTACCTAGCTGCTACATCAGCCAGGTTTGTCAGTTTAACTGCTCTGTGACCCCTTCCTCCCCTCCCTTCCTAGAAACCAAAAAAATTCTGATGACGTGCCTCTCGTTGACTCCGTGCCCAGAATAACGAAATCTTACGAGATAAAATCAGGAAAGACAGGTCCTTACACAGGCTGCTACCCTGCTAGACTGCAGACCCTCGGGGCTGTGAATAATTAACCAGGTGTATATTTAAGCAGACAAGGCTACATTGTGTGTGTGTGCGTGTGTGTTTGTGTGGAGAGAGTCCGCTTGAAGTCAGTGATCACATCCTGCCTTTCTACACTTAGAAATGCTCAAATTGCATCTTGAATTAAGGCATGATCTGAGAGAGGAAACTGCTCGAGGAATCCTCCAAGTGAACCATCAACCTGACAGCTACACAGCGCACTTTGGTGTTTGTTGCTCTCCCGGGCTGCTCGGAGATGGCTCTAATTTGTTTTTCCGTCATCAATAAAGCGGTTGTAATGATCCGCCGGCCCTCCGCGGGCTTCCCTTCCCACATATGAAGGCGGGCACACGAGTGGTGTATTTATAGCTCTGGGATATACTGTGACCTGCCAGACATCAGAGCACAAATTATCCTCCTACTACACCTTGCTTCACGTGAAACCCAAGATAGACTGAGCCGGAGTTAGACAGCGACACGGCCCGGTGCTGATGTCAGAGGCGAGGCTGAAAGGCAACACGAGTGAGTGACAGAGTCCAGGCAGAGGGCCAGCAGAGCACAGGAAGAGCCCGAGCGCAGTGATCCTGCGTTGCACGGCGAAAGGTGTCACTGCTGCTCCCACCTGCACTCTGTGCGGCACAGTCAGGAGGACGCAGACTACAGCTCGGAGATCAGCAGCAACGCGAGCAGAGCTTCATCTTACATCGCAGAACAATCTGTTTCTCAGCAAGTCGCCTCATTTACTATGAGGTCTAAAAATCGCTTTTTATTAAAATAAGCTAAAAAAAAAAGAATCCTGCACTTTTAGGGTTTGAAAAATTAATTTTGCAACAATTTTCCCATTTTATGACAAAGTTTTGGGGTACATTTATGTTTTTATCATCGTTAGTACCAAAGATTTTTTTTTTTTCCTATCTTTACATTAATGTGAAAGGAAATGTTCATATTTGACTCTCTTAAGATGGCCTCTTATCATCACAAACCATTTCCCTGATAAAGGTCTAGTGATGAAACATTGCAATAAAAATACTCGTGGCAAGTTTTGCAATTTTTTGATGCAAACATCCCCCCCTCCTAAGCACCTTCCGCCTAAAACAGATTAAAATAAGCCAACAAAAAACCTCTGATTTCAATACTATCAACACTTTTCAAGAACTTTCTAGAATCAAGCGTCATTTGAAGGAGCGTTTGGACTTTAACCTCCGTAAAATTAGGAATTAAACAATGTTAAGGAAAAAAAATCCAGACATTTATTAAAGTAAAACTACACAGTAAATGGACTGCACTATTATAGTGTTTAGCAACTTGATTGACTAATTGAAGCGTTTTACAACTCAGTCCAGCATTCACTCATTCACACTCACATTCACGGCAGGTGGCTTCTCTACAAAGTGCCAACCTGCTCATAACGAGCACATACACACACTTTCACACACCGATGGAAAAGCTATTGGCAGCAATTAAGGTCCAATATCTTCAACTTTGACATGCAGCCTGGAGGAGTCGGACATTGAACTACCGATTCCTGATAAGTAGGAGACACGCTCTCCTTCCTGAGCCACGGTATTATCATCATTAGATCAGAACCAGAGAGATTAAATCACAAACAGCTGAGCCGAATAAAAGCTTTGAGGACTCGGATGTAAAATGCAGCAACTGATACAAATTTTTGAAATGTAATTCATTTCTTTATTTTTTAGTAATTACCATTAGCCTAAGGCAACTTTCCATCACATTTTTCACTCATTTCAGGATAACTCAGGTTTATTACAAGTTGGGTCTTATTTTTGTACTTTTTGCATTACATTGTCGCCTGGCAACCAATCACTGGGAATCGGCAGCACAGTTGAAACATCTGGATAAATTGTAAGCTTGCTCACAAACTGTCCAGTCATCTGATGTCTTGTGTTTCTTGCACCATCACACCTTCGATCTCAGCAGTGACTCTCAGTGTTACTATTACTGAAAGACATTATGGTAATTATGTGTTTTTGTTGTGGAGCTTTAACATCGATTTGTGTCACCACAAAGTCGTGTAATGTATCAATGGATGCTTCCCCTAAATGCCGTACAGTTACTCATCGCGCAGAAGATCAAATGGTGTTCAGCCCACTGTCTTCCTCAGTGGAGGCAGGGATGTGATACGGTCTGATTTTATGAATATCTCAAAACCCCTCTGCATTTTCCTGTGTGGAAACAATGAGGGTAGTGGGTGCAGCAGCCTACATTTCCACATTTTTTTTTTTTTTTTTGACAAGGGGGGGTTAAGCGTTACAGTGGGTGATTCACATTTTCCACTTACTGTAAACTCCTGGCAGCTGAGGGCTCTCTGTGAGTAATTTGTTAGCTGTTAGCATGGTGTGACAGCATCTTCAAAGTTTTCTGCACAAAGCAACATCTCTGTAACAACTTATCATCACATCTGACACAAGCTGAGACAATGCAGATGCTCTTATACAGTAAAATAAAAGCATAGATAAACACCAGATTCTTATTTAGTGGTTGACTTGGCTCTCAGTAAATGGATCATAATGCAGTGAAAGCAGCTGCTTTATGAACACCGAACCGTGTCGTCTTAATGATCGCTTTGCTGCAAAACCAATTTAACCACGAGGGGTGGAAAGCTTCGACTCATTCTGTATGATTGTGCACTTCAGGACTTCAGAATCGCGGCAGCATTGATGCAGCTCTGATCGATAAAGCCATGAACGGAGGTGCAGGGGATTCAGGGAGGAGGCTGAATACAAAAAAAAAAAAAAAAAAAAAAGAGAGAGAATCGGCTCCATTTCTCTCGGAGTACGTGGGAGTCAGTGGGATGAGACGGTAAAGAAGAGAGAGGAGAAAAAAAGCGCTTTGTTTGTTGTTGCTCCCCAGCGCTCCAGGCTGAGATCAGACTAATCAATAGTAGGGATAATGTGGAGATGAGTAGTATGACATCAATATTAGGCGCAGAGGTCCAGCAACACCATTGTGCTGCTCTCCAGTCGGCCCTGTGCTTAGTAAACAGTGGCTACCCAGGGAGAAAGACACTCATTGATGGGTCCCTTTAGCTCCGGCATCTGTGCATTGTTGGGCCTCCCATACAGTCACCTCCTCAACAACGGGGACCGTACCTGCTGGCCAACAGAGGACGAGGAGAGCTGATCGATGAGCAGTTAAATACGGCGACGTCTTGGTGGTTTGCGACATTGACGGACCACCAACCCACCCCCCTCTCCACCCACCACTCTCACACCCGGCGTTTTTATTGGATTCTGAAATAAATCATTGAGGTTCCGTTGGGACGATTTATGTGGGTGATTGAGTGCTCTTCTTTGTGGAAGGTTAGAGTTTCACTCTCGCCTGATGTACAACAGCTCTGATTTTCCCACAGAGAGAGCATGCAAGAGTTTTGTTACAAATTAAAACACGTTAAATTTAATTAATGACAAAAAAACATCTGTTCTTCTAAATTGAATCAACTCATTGAATTCCTTTCCGATAATTCCTAACTAACTTGTTTCACATATCAAGACAGCATCGATTGTGTTGTGATCCTCATCTGATAATTTTTCTCTAAAATTGATTTTATACCTTTAAGTCGCTTTAACGCTTTGTTTTTGGGATGAACAGAGCAGACAGACAGCAACCTTGGGACTGTGAATCCACATGAAGGGAAGAATAGGAGCCTTTAGTAGGAGTCTTTCTACTGATCTGTGCGATGCTGACAGGAGACTCACACACCCAAAGGTACAACACAAAACATTTAAAAAAAAAACAGTTAAAAAAAGGCAATAAAACTATCGAAAATAGCCAATATCACAGCACAATATTACAATTTCAATGTGATTATTTTATAACTTGTGGAAAACCAACATTGGCCGCCACTCGTCTTTGTCTGTGGTCTGCAGACTAACTTTACCGGTGCCGCTGTCTCAGGGAAGCGAGAGGCTTCCGCTGTTAGCGGTTAGCTGCGGACTGTAGCTGCATCTTCTTGGTGATAATGTGGTTTTATTTCAAACAAAAAACATTTAACTGACTCTTTCCGTGATGCACGGTGGGTGAGAATCTCAATCATAACTCAATATAACAGCATTTATGTGATTATTGAATTCCCACTCATCTGTCTGTTTCACCGGGTTTCTCTGAACAGCCGGGTGCACAGCACACATCATACAGTCTTGTTAACACCAGTTGGCTTAAGGCTGCTCCAGTAGTTACACACTTACACTGATGCCACGCCTACTGGGATTCAAATTCTGCAAAGAATCCCCAGTGGAGCGTGTCCAAACTCTTTTTGGCAAAGTGAATTTATTCACAAAGTGAATTATGGGTCTGGTTTACCAGCCTAGTGCACTGCTTGGGAAAGAGGGGAAAAAATTTGGTGAAACTTGCCGAACTGTGGAGACCTGTGTGAAAAACTCATCATCTCAGCAGACAAACACATTCAGTCAGCTCACAGAGGAAGAAGAGAACAAAGAAAGATGCTCGCTCAGCTCATGGAATGCCTAAAAATACGCTACTGGTGGGAAATGACTCTGTCAGTCAAAGTAGACAGTTAACTTATGATTGCAGGATAAAGAAAAGAGCACAGGGTCAATTGCAAATCATTATTCAATCGTTTAATGTTCAGTTTTCGTCTTTGCTGAAGACAACTCATATGACAATTATTTGCACACGCTTATAAAGGAAACAGAGCAATTTAAGTGAAAAACAATTACAGAAAGAAATAGAATATCAATAAGCAGCATTTTTTCCAAGTCTTTTTTTTTTTTTAATAATATATTGCAATACATATCACACAGTGGACTTGTTACTGAGGTATTTTTCAAGGTATCACTTTTGGTGTGTATTCACCGCAGGTTTGGTTGTAAATTTTACATAGTGTGGTATTAAAAAGGTTTTAAAAAGTCTTAAGTTTGATTTGTTTGTATTTGTAGACACCCTACATTACTTAAAAAATATCTGCTGTGCAGAGATCAGTCTTTTCAAGTAGCTGTCATTACATTCTTGATTGCTTCTACCAAGGATGTGATGATTTTGCTTTAATTTGTTTGCCTCTTTGTCAGCAGGACTTCAGGAAACCTTTGGTCCAGTGGTCATCAAACTTAGTCTCTCAACCTGAAGTGTGACTATAGAAGTGTAAATATTAGAATATGTTCCATGCGTCTATTATACTCTTACTCATATCCATATGGAAAATTTGAATAGTTTTGGAAAAATATCCGGACATATTTACGGTGGTTGTAATTGCAGATTTGGATATGAATGGACTCTTCCAGTTCCAAAGATGCAGATGCAAAACCCCTGCTTTTCTTCCCCATATTATTATTTCTCCCTGCTCTTACTGCACCACATGTTAACGCGTAAATAGCCTGACCAAGTTGGCTCTGCTTCAGACAGAGGGGCTCTTCCACGAGCTTCCCAGTAGTTTGATGAATAGCTACAATTCCCCTGTGGTTCATGCAGCAGAATCTGCAGAAATGTCAGGATTCCTCAGCTTTCTGTCTAAAAGGAATGAGAGAGGAGGCATGAGCGAGCGAGGCCGCTGCCAGGCTGGTCATCACTATAGATGAACTTTTGAGCTGATGCCCTCTGGGTGCTGCTTCAAAATGCTTAATCTCCAGAGAAAGAGAAGCAGCTGCTTAAGTCTCCCCATTGCAATTAAGCACTTAATGTGCTGATCTGCTGATGAAGCCTCATATGTCTCTGATAGAACTTCAGTTTTGCACTGATAGCACATTTTTTTTTGTATTCAGTTAGAGACACACTTTATTGTTTGGATAGCTGTGATGTCATAATTTATTATGTCTTATCTGCGAGTGGGCCAGTGTTTTGACAGTAAACTGAATTCCTGTCACTCTGAATTAGGGGTCCAGAATTATAAATGGAATCAACAATTTACATGCTGCTCGGATGGCCAGTGAAGTAAGTGGTGTTTCCTTTAGGTCGCAAAGGTGAAAGTAATGGATGCGTGGAATGGTCAGTGGTGCCTGTCTTCTCACTTTTTTGTGTTCTGTCACAATTCAGTAGATCATTTCGCCATAGCCACACATTTCCCTTAACTTAAAAGAAAACTGCACTTTTTCGGGGGGGTTTAGCCTATCATCCACAATCCCTATGTAAGGCAAGAACGTAGATGCCTTTACCTCCTCCGTGCGTTCAGTAGGTCGCCAGAGAGCCGCCTCGCTCTGGCAGTTTTGCACGTTCAATGGAAGTAGTGGGGATACACCATTACCGCCCTCTAAAGCCCCTAAAATGCATCTGAAAATCTCCATCTACATGCTGTGACCACGTGGTGACTGCCACATTCTCGACTGTGTGGTCTGACTGGTCACATCACTGTAACTGAGGTGCTGTGACACTACACTCAGAAAAGTAGCTCTGTGGTACTTCTTCCCACAGTAACAATGTGTCTATAGCGTAGTTAATATGCAATTCACAACATGTAGATGGAGCGTGTTGGAGATTATTTGGATGTGTTTTAGGGGCTTTAGAGGG
>JAPZDX010000010.1:711991-727295 GCA_029783625.1 Naso annulatus | reverse complement strand
CACTGTCTCTGTCAAACGTAAAACTTTGAGAGCGGCCATGAGTTACGTTCACAGAGGCAGTTATTGTACCTCGAAGCAGCACAATGCACGATAGCACAGCGAAGCAGAGCTCACCTGCATCAGCTGGGAGCTGATCTGGACGTTCTCTTTTCCTCCCTGGCATATCTTTAGATGTTATTTCATTTTTTAAAAAAGGTATCCTAACACAATAAATGCATTACTCTATATATTGGGTATTTATCATGAGAAATAATAGCATTTTGAATCTGGCATCAAAATGACCACTCACTGCATTTCTAGTGGAATTCTGGCCCTTTCAGTGTTAAAGCAGCAGGTGACCAAAAAAAAAAAAAAAAAAAAAAAAAAGGGTGGGAAATGAAACAAAAACATAATGTAACAACAGAAACTTGAGGGTTCAAGACTGAGGCAGAGACAGTGCACGAGTTCAGTCCCGGATGTGTTAGGAGCCTTTCTCTGTCAGACATTTTTGACAGCCATGTTGACATATTTGTTAAGACAAACAAGATCCAACATATGAGGTTTTTGTAGGTGTTTTGAACTTTGGACAGAACTGTGCTTGCTGTTTCTGTCTGTTTCCAGTCTTAATGCTAAGTGAGACTACCCACATAATTATTCCAGCTATGCATTAAACAGACAAACATGAGACAGAGTAGGCTACCAGTCAACCAGCAACTAAGTAACCTAGTTTTTAAAAAGATCCTGAACTATTTCTTGATGTCAAAGCATTTGTTTCTTAACATAGTATTTCAAAGTAACTTTTAATTAACTAACACTCGTACTCATTTCTGAGTGAATATTCCAAATTTTGTGCATCATTGTAAAGATGTACTTGCTTGTATGTGTTTGTAAGGATGCACCAAACAGATGGTTGTGTACCATCATAATGTGAAAGTGCACAGTAGGCATTAATGGTTAGATTGCAACACTGACTTACAGATCGCTCTAAAGGCTGCATGACACAACTGGCCCGCCCGTGTGTCAATAAATCATTGGTGGGATCCAAACACAATCATTTCTCAGCAACAGCTTTGAGCTTTGAGTGACTTTGTTTTTACTGTGAGCCAGTGATCGTAAAACTGTTGACGTCGCAGGTTGTGGAATTAAAACTACTTAAACGCCATGAGACAGACAGCATGACGGGCACCGCTGCAGACCGACACAGCCTGATTCGCAGTTTTCGGGGAATTTCAGGGAATCTTTTTATCTTGTGTATGTTTACAAATGGATTTCGACCCAGTTTATGTCTGTTTGTTTTCGTCACAGTTGGAACCGAGTGATCATAAGCAAACAATGCCATGTCAAACAACATCTGACACGCTGTTCGTTGGTGATACAGTTCTTCCTCCCTGCACATATTTCCACCGGGACTTGAGATGCTTGGGCATGCAAAGAAGTCCGATCAATAAGCACTGCTTTCTCTTCTCGGGTTGAGTCATCAACACTTTTGCCCAAAAGCCACTAACCACACTGTGTGTCACTTCCGTGCACACTCGAAACCATAACCTTTCATTTTGTGCCCTCGCACTTGATTTGAGGCAAGTAGAGCTCGTGTTGACGTACTTTGACAGCTCTGACTGACCTATGATCCATGAGCTCCACTGAAGCTCAACAGTAGCTGATGTGTTGCATCTGCACCATGAATTATGTGTGCTCAGAGAGCGGTTTGTTACAGTTAATTGACGAGGACCTTTAAATGACACAGAGCTGGATTTGTGACTCCTCATGTCGAGTTACTTTGCGGCTCTCAGTCATGTCACGTCAACATTACCTTTGAGTACCTGCATTCAAATCACTGAAATCAGCTGATTGCTTTGTGTGAAACCTGCAAACTTTTTGCACACGAATCAGATGGCTGTGCTTCGCCAAATTCTGTGAAATAGAACAGCAGTTACAGAAACCACTGACATTACAGAGACGAGCAGAAGCCGCTTCAGTGGTTGTACTCCAACACATCACAGTACATTAGCAGTCGTACAGGCAACATGTCTGCTTTTCGGAGTAGACATATTTATCTCTCCAGCTCTATCTGCTCTGTTGCAGATGAACCTTGTGCCACCTTTTGGATAAGACGTCATGCTAAGTCAGTCTCTGTTGACAAAGAGACTCTGAGCTTCTTTATGTATTGCTCTGATGAACTTTTCATTACATCTCACAAATGTCATGAAGGATATTAAAAAGTCTTCACAGTGTTTGGACAAACAAATTAAATTAGTTTTTTCAAAGGTCAGGAGTTTATTCAGGTTCAACTTGCAGAGGATTGCCTATACTCACCAATATTGTGACTCCATCATGATTAGGGCTGAATAATTTCTTTTGGCACAAAGCTGACTACCCGGTTTTGGTACCGTCACTGAACCAAAATGTTTCTCTTTTCACTGTGTAACGGTTAAGAAAGTAAACACGTGTTTCACAACTTCCTTTTTTCAAAAAGTCTGACAAAAATCTCTCAGTCAGCATGTCTAGATTTTGTCTAGATGAGAAGTATTTGATCATAGCTTACGAGAAGAGCAACATTCTGACTTGAGCATTCAATGGCAACTTGAAGTGTTAGGGTTTTTTTTTTTTTTTAATGTCGAGTTGACTGAAAGTCCCGGTATTGTAATCCTGTCTTAATAAAAGAGGATAACTGTTTTGCATAGTTTTAATCGATCAAAACTATTGACATTTCAGTTAGTTTTTTTTATCAGATTAAACCGAGCATTTCACTCTAACCTCTAACTTGTCATTTTTGTGAAACCTATTTAGATTTTGTGGTGTTAAACTCTGTACGCAGCAATGTTACAATAGTTTTGGATTTTTCATTGGCTTTTATTTTTATTTCATTTTGACTGTAATGTTTCAGTTTCAGTTTGGTTTTAATTAGCTTTCAAAGCGAGTTTTGCAGTTTCAAATTCATGTTTGTGCTCAAATTTGTTTTGATGGTAATGTGAAGAGCAAATAAACACCACGTTTTTGTGTTCTGTCAGCGTTTACCACACAGTTTAAAAGACAAACACTTGCACCGCTGACCGGCACGTGCCACCAACACACACACACACACACACACGCACCACCATTTAACCAACACTTGTGTTTAATAAAACACACATTCTCTCTCTCTCATCATACACACACGCACACACACACACACACACCACCACCATTTAACCAACACTTGTGTTTAATAAAACACACATTCTCTCTCTCTCATCATACACACACGCACAAACACACACACACACACACGCACATATATTAATATACACTTGTTAATTTATGCAAGCCCTCTCCCCCCTTCTGTAACTGACTACTTAACCGACACTTGTAAACACTATAAAACACAAACAAACACCAACTGCACTATCAGCAGCAATGTAAACAAAACAGCCATAAACAGGCTCTAATATTTTTTCTCCTCTATTTTTTTTTTTATAACAAAGATGAAAAGATTTTTGAGTTTTATTTTGTGACCTGCATTTTAGTGATTTTGCATGTTGATATAGTCACAGTTAGTTTAATGATGCTGGCACCATCTTGTCATTTTCTCAACTTATTCACGGAAACAAGGGTGTTGACGAATGCTCAAAGTGTTTGTTCATAACAAAAGCAACACTTTTCAGTACTCACCTCTGCAGTCATATCAGATTTATTAAGCATTAATGTTTAACATCCTGATCTTATTATGATCATGTGCAACATATCAAGGTTTGACCGTGCATCCAAGTAAATATGCTCATCCTGGATTACATTCACTGGTAATGCCTCCAATCCAAAATGACGTTTCTGCTTGCAGTGGAGAACTCAGCCGCGAGAGGTGGGAGGGGATGGTGCTGGCGTGCATGCAAAGCACAGGACTTTGAAACCAGAAACCAAGCTTCCTGTCCTGTATCATGTATGTTGTTAGGTTCAGGCTTTGAACACACTTGATCAGAGTGAAAGAAAGACTGTGGTTTTGGTTAAAAAGTGGGGAAGAACTTTCTATAACCAAGATGTCAACAGATGTCCACGAGCACATTAAGCTTAGAGGTCGTTGCATTTGAAAGTAATTTGTGGGAGAAAGGGATGCAAAGTTGTGCTGCTGGCCTAAATTAGCCACTTATAATTATAAGCATTAACTGTGTCTGCTGTGTGTTATTGTCACATGATTCTTCTGTTATTTAATTTAAGTGTTGGTAGACTTATCTCTGTACACCACTGGTCACACAGTCCAGTCCTCTTTCCCATGTGTATATGTGTGTGTGTGTGTGTATTTTCACCCTCACATCACTTCCCAAATTAGCTCCCTCGCACTGTGTCGCTGCTGCTGCCAGTGGGTCATCTAACCCACTATGGCCATTCTCTGGCTCTGTAATGTGAGTGAGCTTCTAGCTCGACTTCAAGTGTTGAAACATGTGAACGCGCCCTCCTCCCTCATGCCCCGCACAGTGGCATCAAGTAAACTGACAGCGCCGGCTGTTCAGCAGCTCCCCAGACAAGCGCTGTGTGGATGACATGTAGGTTTTTACAGGACCCGTCTGATTACTTTAGAGTAGGCGAGCCAGCGAGGTGACAGTCAGCAATATAGTTACACTCTAGACTGTGAGGGATCACTGTTAACGCTCAGAGTCACGGTCACAGTTAGTCATACAAGAGTTTTCATGCACAAGAGGTGTTAAATCCTCGGAAAATTCATTTTTAAATCTATGCCTAAACTTTAATTTTGTTTTGACAAACTCAATAACTGTAGTTTAATGGAACATGTACTGTCAGTAACGGGTCGTTGCAGAACTTGGGCTGTATCAGCCTGATTGGGTCTGGTAGAGTCCTCTTGTATTGTCTCAGGTCTCTGGTTTCTGTGCATATATGTAACAACACCTGCACACTGTAGATTCAAGCAGATTGTCTATTAACCGTGGTCACATGGTGTGTCTAAATCTCCATAGGAGAAATGTTTGTGTTGCCGTTTAATTGTTGACGCGTAATGCTGCAGCCAGTGGTGCTTTTCTCTGAGTGGGTCTCTTTCACACTGAGTCTGAGGTGGTTTTTCCACAGGTCCATTTAGGGTTGGGTGCAAAATTTTTATCAACTAGAGCTCGAGCACAGCTAAAGAACAAAACATGACTGTCAAATGTAATTTTTTTCAAGAAAATTACATAAGACTGGATGAAAATTTTGGAAAAAATAAAAAAAAAAGATTAAGTCGTAAATAAATAACTGGATGTTCTGTAGCTATCTTGCACACAACTACCCTTTGTATGCCCTTTCCACCTAGAACAATCCTCAGCAATACATGATTTTCAGTTATAACCGTTGATAAGTTAAAGTCAATTTCAAAGAAGTTGGTAAATAGAACTTTAAGTCATTGCTAACTAGAGCTGCAAGGATCATCAATTAATTGTGCAATAGAAAATCAATCACCAACTATTTTGATTAATTAATTAATCAATTAATTAAGACGTCACATTTGGCTCTTGGAAATTGAGAGGAGCATTTTTAGCACTTTCTTGACATTTTATGGAATTGAATATTAATCTATTAATTGTAAAAACAATCGGCAGATTGATAGATAATGAAAATAGTTAGTTAGTTAATAATTAGTTGCAGCCCTGTTGTTTACAATTTTTCGATTCTAAGGCCTGTATGTTCATCTTAACTGGATCTTGTGTTTGTGCATTTGTGCGACGTGTGTCAGCCTGGTTCTGCTCTCTGTATTTTTTTTGTTGTTGTAACTAAGGTGCCTGAGCGCACTGAAGACTCATCAGAGGTGTGGCCTCGAGTCACATGATGTGGACTTGAGTCAGACTTGACACGTCGGATGACCTTAGATTCAACTTGACAAAATCAAAAAAGACTTGCAATTTTACCTTGACTGCAACAGCAATGACTCATGACTTTATTTGGACTAAATGTTGTATAAAATGTATCTTATGTTGTTAAAAAAATGTAAATGTGGTGTTTTAGGTCATAGTAAGTTTGGTAGGTTCGATCCCCAGCTCTTCCAGACTGCATGTCCAAGCGTCTTTAGGCAACATACTAAACCCCAAGTTGCTCCCAGTTGCTGTTCCATTGGTGTGTGAACGTGTGTGTTCCTGATGAGAAGATTGGCACTTGATAGATAGAAGCCCCCTCTATTAGTGTATGAATATGTGTGAATGGATTATTGCTGCTGCAAAGTACTTTGAAGTGTCAAAGGACTTGGAAAGTGATGTATAAATGCAGTTCTTTTACCATTTACCTTTTGCTGAATCAACTAATGTTGAATTGCGATTTATTCCCAGTTGACGCTTCAAAGGATATAGGGCCCGCCCGATATGGGATTATTGGGGCCGATGCTGTTACCAATATTTGGGAGTAAGATAAGATGCATTGTGGAGGCAGGAAATCCAACAAACTATTCCAAACATCAGTGTACTGACCAGTAAACATTTCACTTATTACCAATTAAATAATGGACCGCCATCTGCTGGACAAGCTACATGATTACATCGTTTTAAATCACTAGTTCAAGCTTTTTTTCCAGTCTTAAATAACAGTGTTAATATCACCACTTATCGAGGAAGATATACACCAATACTGATATATCTGCGATATCAACCGATAATATCAACAAACGGATGTATCGGTCGGGTCCTAAAAGGATAGTTTGAATTTTTTGATGTGGGGATGTATTAGGCACTCATGCCTAGTCAGTGTGGTGCATGCAGTAGATTATTATCGGCTCGCTGTCTGTATGGAGAGGAAACAGAGCATAGTATTGCGATACCAACAGCAACATGTCTTTTTGCTACATGCTTAAAATTTTCAGTGCTTTACATTGCTGTCAAACAGCCGTTTCATTTGGGACTATATTGCCTCAAGTGCAACATGTCCGTATTTCTCCGTACAACTACAGGTAGTCCCAAAATAATGAGCTCACAGCGTTGCTTCTCCGTACAGACAGCGAGCTGACAGTTTTCTGCTGCAGGTAAGACACTGAATAGGCATAAGTGCCTCATACAACCCCACATCAGTCAAACCAAACAATCCCTTTAATTTCCCTCATCCACAAAGTTTGAACTAATCCAACAGCATCCAAGCTGCAGAAGAGATTCATAAAGAAATAACATTACATTACTGAGCTCCAGCGGGAAAAATGATTTGTGTTTGTGTACACAATAGCAAACAACAACAACAACAACAAATTGCAGTATGTTCGACTCAGGACTTCAGTACAAAGACTTGAGACCTGCTTGTGACTTGTAAAACAATGACTTGGTCGCTCCTCTGAGCTTTATCCACTGGCTGCCAAGTGTTTCTCATATTAAATTTCAAATGACAGAGGGGTTTTAATGAAAAGAGGAAATGCTGGCATCTTTGTCGAACATTCAGTATGAATGACAGCTGTATGCACAGTCACCTTTGTTTACTCTGCAAAGGGAGAAAACAAGAACTGCTTTGGTAAATAAGCTTGTTTCTGAATGATGGAAGGGGAACCTCCAGCATGGCCCTCTGGTCTCGTGTGTGATCTTTCACAGCTTCTACAACTGCAGAACGAGACGTGTCAAACAGCACACAAACAAGTAAACAAGAAAGGATCGAATGTGGAAAAACAAACAGTTCAAGCTGTGCTCCAGCGTCCAGCTCAAGTTCTCAATTTACAGACATGTTGGATGTCTCTTTGTGCTCGTCAAGGGTTTATTACAATCAGTCAGATCAGAAGATGCTGTCTTTCATCTTCTGCACAGTCTGCTTTTGTGCTCCTTTGATCTCAGCTGGGTATTTATACCATTGCTTCGGTTATGCACATTTATGCATGTTGCTCCAACAACAAAAGCATTTGTATGTGTTCTTCAAACTTGAGATGTGGCACACGTAAGAGCAATGTGTGAAAAACAGCTTTTCTTTGCCTTATCAACAGACTTGTACCCACCGGCCTACTCACTCACACACACATGCACTCACACAAACACACTACTGGCTATGCAGACACACACCCACACACTCACACAAGCGTACAGACGTGGTTTTTGAAGGTTTTGACGTGGGCGATGCCTCTGTGTCAACTCTTTCCTGTGGGGAGACTTTCCACTTGCCTTTTTTCCATGAGTGTTTTGCGCATGAGTTTTTGTGTCTAAATTGACGGTTGAATTTTTCTCTGCTTCATGCTCGCGCTGAATTTATTGTCTCAGATAAAGACTTCCACCTCAACCCTGCCCCCAACTCCATCCGCTTCCACCAGGCCCCATTAATAGTGCAGCACATAAGCCAGTCTTGGGCACACTTGCACTGGCAGCCCCTTAGCCTGCCAATCACTAGCCTAATTAGCTCTGCTCCTTCACTGGCTGCTGCTGAATATACTCCACACATCTTAATCCGATCCCTCAAAGGCCACTTCCCCTCTTGGTAGGGAGGATTTTGGGGTGTGTCATGCCGATCGTGAGGTGGTTTTCTGTACTTGCAGATTAAGGTGTTCTGCGAAAACAACTTGTCTTCTTGTTGATTCAGCCAAATGCACAGGAAGAGGTTTAGACAAACAGATATGTAGTATGTGCAGGTGTACTTAATCATAGTCAGTGTGGATGTAAAGCGCAATGTAGGAAATGCAATACTCATCTACTTTTCTTTCTGAATTCTGTCTGATTCTTAGCATTATCCCTGCATGGTGACTCATTTGTGTATTGATGTGCTGCTGTGATAGTTACATGTAAGCCTGACGCTGCGTAAAACAAAACCAAATAGGTCTGAGTCATGTCGATGCACACCAAAATGTTTGGCAAACTGCTGAAAACGGAAAATCAAATTCACAAGTATCAAAGATATTCACGCTCAGATGTATGAAAGATTAAACTCAGACAAATGAGTTCTAATATGTGAAGAGTAAGACAGACCTGAGACACAGCAGCGAGCCCAGTCTATAGATAACCCCAGTGTTTCTGTCACATGTGCAGCGCGTTACCATATAAGACAGCAATATGACTCACCCCGCTCACTGACCTACTATGTGGGAAGTCATGATTCATGCAAGCTGCATTTAAGCAGGCAGGGCCCAAAAATACTCTGGCATGCCATCACACAAACACATACACACACTCACTCACACATACCTCACTTGCTCAGTCATACTCACCACCCACAGACACTGATAGGCTCAGATACTGTCGGTAACATACAGTGAGAGACATTAGAAAGTTGTGAGAGCAAAGATGGGAGTAACAAGATGAATGATTCTGTGCTGGTGCCTTTTTGAGGGAATGCCAACGTACGCTAGCAGCTGACACTCTCGAGGCTTGTTGTTTTTTCTATTTTTGTGACTTTCAATACATGGAAAGGATGATTCTTGAGACATAAAGTCAGTTTGGTCCCTATGCAAGAGGTGACTTTAGTGAATCTGATTTCATTGCATTCGAGCGATGCAAAAAGCTCCTGGATAGCATAAATATCTGCTTCGTTTGGCTGCATATTGAGCTGTAGCTCTGGATAGTGTTCATGATTGTTTGTCTCTGTTTGGTTGTTTGATGTGAGCAGGATGTCGCTGTGATAGAAATAGCTGCAGAACACTACAGTGACACCAAGTTTCTGACGACTAATCTTAGAATTGTTTAATTGGCTGAGTGTGCTGAACATCAGTTTAGCCATTTTGCACTTCAGTTGCCTTTTTGTTGTCTTTTGTTTTCCTGATGTCAAAGACATAAGCCTCACTGCATTTTTAATGCAGATATTGGCTGCTGTGTTAATGAGTTTCTTAGTGTTTAATCTGGCTGTCTTTGATGGTTTCCATGCAGCTTATGCTCGGCACTAATTGTTTCTTTTAAAAGGTAAATCTCTGCGGTGGTTTGAGTATTGATTCACATTGGTTGAGGTTACAGCCCGGACCTTTCCATCGCTGGGAGATGAAGTAGTTCTGTTGTTAATTAAGCTGATTCCAGATAGATGCAGGTTGGCGCAGTGCTCCAAGTGCATTCTGGGTCATATACATGGACATTCACTCTCACAGCCGGTCCCATTCATCAGTGTCAGCAGCAGAAGAACCGCGGGATGGTCTGCAGCTTAGCAGCAGCCATAGGGCTCAATAGCCTGTGTCCCCTAGTCACCTGACCACACCAGACCTTGGCGTTGCTAAGGGCATCACATGAAGGGACTCCAGAGAAGGTCCCTCCTCAGGCCAGACATTTAAATTAGATCAAGGACAACAGTCCAGTTCAATCTTGCACATGAAAACAGCGTCTGGGCCGAGCTTTCTTCCTCAGGAATTGATGTTGTGCTGCTTTTACTCAGTCCCTTAGTGAAAACACAGGGAGACACTATTGATTTCTATCTGGAGAGGAAGGCACTTGATGTATTTGCAGATGGACTTGAGCATAAAGACTCCAGCCATAGCCTGAGATGACTCTGTGTCCTCAGTGTCGGTTTTACCTTGAACTCCCTTAAACATCACCTATTGTATCAGCTTGCACACACAGTGTGAGGAACCTTATCTTTTGTTCAATGCAATAGATATTTTGGATGCGTGTATATCGTTTGTATTTCATGAGGACACT
Organism: Naso annulatus; assembly: GCA_029783625.1. Lineage (NCBI taxonomy): Eukaryota > Metazoa > Chordata > Actinopteri > Acanthuriformes > Acanthuridae > Naso > Naso annulatus. The sequence goes on along the minus strand of JAPZDX010000010.1, from coordinate 716,799 downwards.
TACATTCTGGATTTAATTGTGCATGAAAATGCATGCAAACACTTATGTCAGCGTGATCGAACATGGCAAAGAAACACTCTCATTATGCTTCCACATTTCTCAGTGTGTAATCAGCAGAGCCGGGTGAGTATCAGCTCAGTGTGTCAGACGAGGCTGTCTTGCATATGTTATCTCAGGATCAATATCAGCAACCCAGTGACCTTCTGAAAGACTGTTTACCTTATCAGCATTAAGGAATAAGGTGCCTCTGCTATGGGTTTTAGTGAACTTTCTGTGGTTTGGCTGGAAAGCCCCAAACTACTGCTTGCCTCCAATCTTGTCGTGCAATCTTAAGCTGAGGAATTAACTTCAGTGACGATGTTATGTTCCTTGTTTTTCTGCAAAACACAGGGGTTGAAGCAAAAAAAAAAAGTACTGTGTTTGCAAAGTGTTTGTTGGTTATTGGTGGGGTTGGGGAGTGGGTGTATGGGTCATGGACTACTTCACCCCGTGTACTATTATTTCTTCTTTCGTGGTGCCCCACCCTGAGCAGCTCTGTGCCACACAGCAGTGCTGATTAGTATGAGCTATTTTTTGTCTGTTTTAACCCCTGACAAGCACAGCATTGCTCAGTGGCTACTCAAGCTATCACACAGGTGCGTGCACGGCTCTCCTCAGAGGAATTGCTGTGGATGGCGGATGTTCCGTTGCAGCATCATGGGCTTCAGCTTGTCCTCTGTTCAGTTCTGTCTCCGTGAAACGTCTGAGTTTTCTGTAACTCATTACAGGGCAGGAACATGCACTGCACGCTGTCATGTGCTCAGGCCCTCTTGTAACTTTCTCATGAGTTTTTGGGACTTCCAAAGTGCATCATGATCGTCCCTACGGCTCTTTTATCATAACTTCACTGTGTGTGACTGTGTATAAGTGCTCTTGCTGTGCACACCCACACGTCATGCGATATCCTCCTCTATCAGTTATGAGTTTCAAAGAGTCGTTTCCCTCCCACTGCGTGCACTGTTGAGCTGACATTTTGCTGAACCACAGTGTAAACAAAAGTTTTTATTAATAAAGTCCATCGACATATAAAGTATAAAATATTGGGTTCCTTGTGGCAGCTTGCATACATATACAGCCGTTTGATGCTCCACAACAGATAAAAAAATGCATAATATACACTTGTTAAATGTCTGTTCTTTAAAATTTCCGTGGTCTCTTTGCAGGAGTCCCTGCACAGTGCCAAACACCACAGACGTTCTTCTTTTCAATGAACATTCACCACTTTTTTCAAAGTGTGAAGACAGTCGCAGTTTAGTTCTCTTTTTGTATTTTAATCCACTTCAGATTTTATAGGCATGACTCAGTTACTTCCCAAGTTACAGTTTGCGTGTTGCAAAGCAGAAACAAGTCAGCCTTCCTTCCTCTTACTAAGATTGGCGTTCTCCTAAGAAATGATTTTTTTTTTCTGTGTGTTTTGATACATATAAATGTTTTAATATTGTTGGCTGAATGCTGGCAGGGAGATGAAAGTGGTTCTGATGAATTGAGCTGTGTTGTCTGGGCCAGTGATTGAGCCTCAGCAGCATGCGTTTTGTCTGAAGTATCAACAGTTGCAGATGAAAAACAGATTGAGCAACAAGAATTTTCTTTTGTTTTTCGGGAACTGACATAAACAGCCTTGTTAGTCTTGATGACTGTGCAAATTTAATGGTATTCAAAGGGTTTTGCAATGGTGTCATAAGCCACAGAGGTCAGAAAGTTGTTTCCATAGACAATCACATAATCTTACTGGAATTACACCATAGCAAAAACATTATTTTTTAAAGTTCAAACAGAATCAGAGTTCTAGGTACAAAGTGTTTACATGACTCTTTCCTTGTCATTTGGTCCAACTGAAGTGTATTAATCTTTTTTGGACTAGAGTCTTTAATAACTAGTGTAAAGTAAAGACGCAGAGGGGGGGTTGGATGGGTGGGGGTGTAGTAGCCAGGGAGGCATTTTAAAAAACTGAGACTATCCTCATTAACATGTTCTATTACAGTCCAGATCTCCCTGTTTAATCAATACCTGTGATGAGCCATTAACACATTTCTGATGATCTCTGCAGTTAGTCCTGCAGAGAAGCAACATCCTGGGTATGATTAGCACCACCTTTTCATAAAATATTAACAGAGACCACCTGAGGTGCATTAAATGTATGATCTACTGTGCTCCCATATATATATATATGCGCATATTGCAAGATTCTTTTACCATCTGAAATATGGAATAAAATGATGTTTCAACCTTTTAAATTCAATACCAGGCTATTGCAAAGCTCTGCTTACCTCTTGGTACTGTGTTTTTTGCTCTTCCCAGTTGCAAATCTGCTGTACATGCAACACATGACTCGTAGATGCCGATGATTTGTGACTCCAGATAGAAAAGTGAGGGAATTTCTTTACAGGTTGCATTTAAAAATTGACCAAACCAAACCTAAGCCCAAGTTTAACCCGGCAAAATAGCCCAAATCTGTACCTGACCTGCCACGAATGCGTTTGGGTCAGGCAGAAGATCTCTGCCAGAGACTAATGCCCCGTCCCGACTCCCCCCTCTTGCTCTTACCATTCCATTTTTTGCATTCATGTCTGGGCACGGAGACCTTTATGATGCACACTTAAAACGGAGGAGTTATGAGAACTGTCTGCCATTCTAGTGTATTACGGTCCTTTTCTTTGTAAAAAACAGTAGCCGTCAGTTTGCTAGTTTCTCATTTGTAATTCTGTTTTAAAGGGGTTAACTCCAAAAGAGGTTAGGGGTTGGGAAAAATATTGGAATTGGGATTTGCCTAAAATTCAAAATACATCAACTTTTGCAGCTTTGCTTTTAACCATTCATTTTATTGAGGTTAACTACTAATCATATGAAATTGCTGCCTTTAAAATCAGGATTAATTCCCTTTGGATCACACAATGAAAATCTTGATGATCTCCACACCCCAGTCAGGATTTTAGCTTTTCGTGTGCAACTTAAAAATTCTTTTCCATAATCACGATGCCATTAGGACAAAATAAGACAAATCCTTTTGGTTTCCTCATCTGCTGGCTGTCTACAGTATACTCACCTCTAAAGTGAGTATTCATTGGAAATGTTGGCATTAGATTTGAACATAACATAACCGTTTCATGGATGTAAGTGTTGATTGAGAAATTATGTCTTGACTAGAATAAAAGGGAGAGAGTCTCCAAAACTATTTGTAATCATCCTCTGCAGAGCAAGATTCCCAATAACAAATTTCATAAATGGCAATATCATGCTGTGGACCAAAGTATTAAAAGCTGTCAGACTAACTGAAAGATCGATGTACTATCACACTTACCAAAACTGGCATAAAAACTAATCTCGTGTTATGAGGAAGCAGATAGTTTCACTTGAGGAAATGAAACCCCTCCAAAAATATAATCTGCACGTTACATTCAAAGACGGTATTTGTACATTTTTATGTCTTAAGAAGCTTCTCCTTGCACAAAGTTTGTCTGCAGAGACGGCCATAAAGCAGACCTGTATGTAGTTTTCATTTGAACCATGGTTGAATGCATCTCAGATTAAGGCTTCAGTTGACCTCCCCATCATCATCATCGTCACCACCATTTATGTTCACATTTCTCACCTTGCACAGCTCCAAGGGCATTTGTTGTCGTGGCATAATTTGATCATTCCAACTAAAACCGTGTTTATCCTCAGTGTAATCACAGTCATCTGGGAAAAAGTCCTCCCCGTAATTGTGTACAGTGACACAGTGTTCACGTAAATCTAACTCTGACTGTGCTGGCTCACAGATAATGCTGTTAGACTGAAGCAGCAGCAGTTGATGCTAACGTTGTTTATTATATAGAGTCAAAGGGTGCATTTGTGTTTTGTCCCAATCAGGCTGTGTGTACGCTCCATCGGACATTCCAATAGCTCGAGAGATTTTAAAATTATTGTCCCAAAGTAAGCGGTGCTTTAGACCCCTTCTCTGTGACTTTGTGATTTGCAGCAATTCATCACTTGCAGCAAGTGTTTATGGATGTGCGGTAACAATCATGCTGATTAATGCCTGATGCACCAATCTGTGACAGAAAGATGAAAAATACATCAATGAGTGATGGAAGGAACACAATTTATAGAAAAAAACAGATGTGAATCCAAAACCGTGATCATTTATACACTAGCACTTCTTAGTTTTAAGCGTTAGAAAGGGAGCAGTTTCTACTTTCTGTAGTCTTGACCATTGCGTTGATTGACAGTAATGACACTGTATTGGCCAAGTTAATTGCTAAGATCATGAGAACCTGACAACACTACTATTTCCAATGCCATTTTTTCCTCAGCGATACTTATTCCAATACCCAGACAGCAACTAATACCAAGTACTGATCCGATGCCAGCACATAAAGTTAACAGTTGCTTTAAAACGTAAGGTGCGATCATAATTTAGTCAAATAAACACCATAAAACAGTAGTGCTACATCAACTTGAAAACTAAAATCTAGGAAAATCCAAATCCTTACACATCACCTTTTTACTGGTGGATGGGACTTTCTAGTGTAAAAGATTGTTAAATGCAGACATTTTGCTAGCTCTGTCAAATCTCTCTGTTCTTCTTCGCCACTCTTAAAAACAGTAGGTGCCAACAGTGGTACAAATTCCTGTGTACTGTTTTAAAGCGGCAAAGAAGAATCGATTTCAGGTATGCAATGTCAGTCAGAGCTAACTGAGCTAACTGGGAAGCAGCTGGGTAATGTAAGTGGCTAATATATCACATTGTATCAGATCGGTGCACAGACTGGCGTATTGCTGATACTGAT
>JAPZDX010000010.1:694196-706997 GCA_029783625.1 Naso annulatus | reverse complement strand
CTTTCAAAACAGCAGTTACAAAGTGCTTCACACGCAGGGGAATAAAAGAAAAAAATCAGTATCAAACACGGTGATACTTTATTTTAAAGTGGCAATAAAATGAAGGATAGAGCGACACATAAAATTTTTAAATAAGTGCAAATCATGAAGTCAGTCAAAAGCCATACAGAAAGGTAAGATTTGAGAGATGATTTAAAAGCAGGTAGTAAAATAGTCCAAAATGCCAAAAATTGCTTTCTCTCAAAGAAGAGCCAGAGTCAGGACGTGGCTAACCTAGCCAAGCATAGAGGGGCCCTCAGCGAGGGCCCATAGACCACGGGGGGGGGATTTTTAAAAAGCCTGTGGTTAAAAATGCCGTTTTTCTGTTGAAGTTACAGATAAGCAACACTTGTGTTCATATGATACTGCACTTCTTTAACTGTTTCCATTCCTGTGGCTGAAGATCAACATCTCTGCTGTCATTTGGCATCTTATCTTATGAGCAAGCCGCTCCTGTATGTATATTCTCACCCATTTGCAGCTGATGCTTTCTTGCAGAATGTGTCCAGATCAGTCCGTCTTATTGCAAACACATGTGAACCTCTAAAGCAAAAAACACAGCAAACTTTGCTCAGGACTCTCTTGCCTACCTTCAGCTAAATGTATTGGTTATGAATAGGGGGTTGCGTGCGTTTTATTTGTTAATCTAATTAGCTAGGGTTTGTGCATGTGATTTGAATGTGCAGTTGGAAGTGTTTTAATGGAATTGTGTGGACTACTCCTTTGTGATTCATGTGTGGATGTGTGGGTCCACACTGAGCAGGGGCATGCACAACATTTTGCTGGCTTTTAAATGTTAAAGCAGGAGTGACCACGTGAAGAGAGCGGCAGTCAGGCCTGTATGTGTTGAATCATGAGGCTGGCTGCAGCAGACCGCCGGGGCTGATGTCAGCCCTTCGGAATGTGCTTGCTGGGTTCAGCTGTAAGCTGACCCCCCTCTGTTTTGCTTCTATTTCCAGGGCGTGAGCGGAATGTCCGTGGATGAGAAGCCTGAAGCCCCCATGTATGTGTATGAGTCGACGGTTCATTGTACCAATATCCTCCTCTGCCTCAACGACCAGCGGAAGCAGGATATCCTGTGCGATGTGACTGTCCTGGTGGAGGGCAAGGAGTTCCGCGGGCACCGGGCTGTTTTGGCCGCCTGCAGCGAGTATTTCCTCCAGGCGCTGGTGGGCCAGGCGGAGAATGGCCTGGTTGTCAGCCTTCCGGAAGAGGTATGTCCATTAAACACACATGACAGTTTTCCTCTTGCAGGGGTGCAACTGCTATAGACTATTAGACAATGCAACACAAAAACTCCCCACTGACAGTACAAAAGCAATACCAACCAGGCTGTAACCGCCCAAAGCCACACGCATTGATGCATTAGGACCAATTCACGATAAAGCCCTCCATCCACCCTTAACCTTGAGCAAAAAACAAAAACAACTCAGAATGCAACCTTTGTCCATGAATAAACTCAGTAGTGTTTTGTGTCCAGTACACCAGCACATACAAAATGCAATCAGATGTCTACAGTAGTAATTGATAAATTATGTTGGTTGCAAAACCTGGTTTAAGCTCAAAAACACATCCATGAACAAGACAAGAATGATGCATTCAAAGTATGACACAGTAGGAAGTGTGAGGAGGGATTCCATCCCCTCGGTTAGCAAAGTGATCAAAATGCATCCTCTTTGTTAACCTGCAGCCCCCTGTAGCAGAGACAGCACACTGGGCAGAGTGTTTGTTTATTCAAATATTTTAAATATTTTAGTCTAATCTGCCTGACTCATTGATTCTTTATCTGACTGAGGTTAGAACAAGTTAGAATCTATGGCCTCGACCATGGCTCTGAAATATCAGTAGTCTAACTGTGCTGTGTATTGATAAATCCATTGTGCTGTCCCTGGTGCTTACACAGCAGATGGATTTGTAATTGTACCTTTTTCTTTTAGTCCCACCCTCAGTCAGTTTCATCTATGTGCAACATTCTCAATATATTCTATAAAAACTCAATTGTGTACTATGTGTATTGTATCCTACATACTCTGTATTCCGTTGAGTCACCTTCAGGATCAAAGTGACAAATAGCAAGGTGTGTCACCGAAAAGGGGAAAGATTATAGAGACGCACTGATGCCTGCAGTTTTCCTTTCAATAAACATTGAGTTGTGTCAGTACTGCTGAAAAACACCTCCAGTCCAAGCCTCTGTAACAGCATATTTTAGGGAAGACATGACTACCTGCTTAACTGGAATTTCATGGTCAGAGCAGTACTTGAGTATACCCTGGTATTAGTCATTTTTGTTTTCATAGAAAAGTTTTTGAAATCCCTTCAGGTTCTGTCATCTCTCATCTGTAGTTCAAGTTATTTGGTTCAATCCAAGCAGAAAAATAACATCGCCTTTTTAATGCTGGTGTGGTTGATGTACACGCAACTCTTTACAAAAGCTAAGAGGAATAAACATGACAACTTGTGGACTGACAGGCAACTTACACATCATGTATCACAGGCATCATATAAACCTACAGGTCAAATTCTGGTGACTGACAGGAAATTGTGCCACACTTCACTTGACCTTATGAGGTCAGTGTTCTTCTCTGATTTCCATAAAGCTCCCAAAATGACTAATCATGAGCAGTATTAGTTGGTACTGTGGTGGATTATTAATACTGATGACTAAACACAGGACAAAGCGAGGCATTTTGTACTTATATAATGGGAAGATACTGTGCAGTTAATACATTTCACGTTTCACCTCTGAGTGATCAGGGAAAATCCCCCCGCTCAAACTTTGCTAACAAGCTCCAGCTACAGTTGTTTAAAACACTCAGATTTGATAAACCAAAATGTACTAGATGTTCTGTCTGAGCTAAGAAAGGAAACATTGTCATTAAGACGTTTGTATTTCAAAAATTAGAATAGGCACTGAAAAAGAAATAAAACAGTATCATTAAAATTATTTCATTTGATTTTGATTTTTTTTTTTTAATTGTTATGTGTTTTTCAAAGACAATATCAAAGATAATATTTTATTTTAGTTTATGTCTGTATTTTAGTTTACCTGAAACTCCTTAATCACAGTTTTTCTCTGCCGCTGTGTTTTTTCTATGGAACAGGCTGGGCAGATGTCTGCTGGAGCCAATCCTAACTTTATCTAATATCAGCTGTTATTACGAACAATAGCAAATAACAGAATATACCTTAGGGGGTAAAATGAAACCTGTCTAATTTTAATGTCAGTTTAACATAGTGTTGTTTTGTTGTATTAGCGGGCCTTCTCGAAAAAGTCTTTTTTCTTTTTGCCTAATAACTTGCAATATGCTTTTCTCAGGGCAGCATCATTATTTGCTTTGTTTGACCAACACAGTGAATTGCAGATGAGTTAAGAAAGTTCTATGAGGAATTATTTTGGGAATATAAACTAATATAAAAGTAGAAGTAATACTTTTTTTTTTTAAATTAATTCCCTCTCTGGCACCCTGACAAATTCCCTCTGGCACCAAACAATTTCCAGTGTTTCACCTCAACTCCATGTGCTCCCTTTATTTAACTATATATTGTCACCTTTCTACGTTCTACTTTTTGATTATTTCGTTGTTATTTGTTTTCTATTTCCGCTGCCTTTTTCCTGTCACGAGAGAAGATGATAGTAAAATAGTGGTTTAATTTTTCTCACACCTTTCGCTGAGTCAAAGGTGTGAGAAAGTGCATTACTGAGCCTATAGGGTTGTGATTGCCAATTAGCACCTGTCAGATGTTGCCAGTCGTTGTCAGCAGTGGGTAGCATTGCGTGGTGAGATTAATGCCACCTCGGGCCCGCTCTCATCAGGTTCAACAACACCCCTCTCTCTTGCTCACCTCAGCTCTCACATTGTTACTTTCAACTGATCCCCGTCAGAGCTCCTCCACCGAACACACGATGAAAGTATGTCTCTTGACGCATTAATGTCACACACCAACACTCACACACACACGTATGCATGCATGCATGTGCTGCGGTGAAAACTGGGGCACATCCCGCATGTGCTGCTGAGCTGCGGCTCCTTGCTGGGGCCAACGTGCTTTAATAAGTATCGCCTGTCAAACGACTTTGTCGCTGCGCTCATTGAAAAAGAAGTTAACGTCAGATTGTCGTCTCGTGTAAAATGAGCATCAGGGGCTTTTATTTTTCTCCTTAACTCAAAGCATGACTGCAGGGAACAGCTCCTGGTTGCTTAAAGCAGCATCCTTTTCATTCACTCACTGCCGTCATGAATAATACATGAGCTGCTGTGTGTTTCAGGTGTGAGATGGAGTGTGGAAAGTAGCATCTTTCAATGACTGTCTCTTTAATGTGCCGAAAAGAGAGAGCAAGAGAGAGAGAGAGAGAGCGAGAGAGAGAGAGTCGTTGAGGTTTTCATCAAGCCTTCGTCTCTTTGTCCATCCCTGTTTAATTTGACATTTCGCATATTGTTTATCGTTTATTTAAATAGAAAAATAACATATAATGCATACATTGGCTTTATTCCATCACAACTGACATTTGATGTAGCTACATCATATTAGGTAGCCCCACTCCAGTGTAATCTAACATTTTATAATAATGCAAAAAAGCCTCTTTTTTCATTTCAAATAGTTATTTTCATATTCACTACTCTAATGGATGTCAGTGTCGAAAAAGGACAAGTTACTGTTCGAATGAAAAAAATCAGTTATCTTTCGTATAAGCCTGTGGCAGAAGCAGTATTCATGCTTTAAGGACTGCAGTAAGGTAGTTAAAACTCAATGTAAAAATACTCATGATAAGTCAAGAATCTGTATTCAAAATCTCACTACATAATTATCATTTTACAAGTGTTTTAAGCACCAAATGTAAAAATATTTGTTAGAAAGTCCTCCTACCAGAATAATGCATAATTTGTGTAAATTGTCTTGTGTATTCATTTCTAAAAAATCATTTAAATTTTATAACAGTGGATTTGAGCATATTTAAACTGCACTTTGTTGTATATCTCTATATATTTCGGCAATTGCTGTAGTTCTAAGTATCAAATAGATGTAGTAGAGTAAAATGTACAGTATTTACTTCTTTAATATGGTGGAGTAGGGCTGCACAGTTTTGAAAAGTATCAAATTGCAATTATTTGATTCTAGTGTGATTATTGCAGGGCTCTCTGCCTGACAAAGATGTTTTCTAAAGCCTGTACAATATGATGTGTGGGCCAGGAAAACCCTGCAGCACTACAATATTTGAATTAAATGATATTTTTGACACACATTTCTCCTTTAACATAGTTGCGCCTACATGCGATTCGAAAATTGCAGATGGCCATATTGCGATTTCAATTAAATTTCAATTAGTTGCGCAGCCCTGTAGTTGAGTAGAAGAATGAAGTAGCATACTTCTCTACTACTTCATGTGTTTGAGGTGAAATTGTCCTTTAAATAGCATCCTTCTGTCGTGTTCAGGAGGTAGTACATGACTTTCTGACTGTCTAGACAAATCGCAGCCACACCACGTCGGAATGTCATTTCATTAATGTGGCCAGTCAACTTTTTGAAGGTCCCCTGTCACCCTTTGCTTTACAGTTAGTGCTTGAAGCATGCTGACGCATCCCTGCCTTATGCCTGAACGCCGTCTTCTCTGATGATGGGGGAGGACTTGGTCTGTTCAGCCTCCACTGGTCTGTGTCGGCTCAGAGTAGCAGCCTTAAGCTGTGCTACGTTAACTGCACTCCAGTGACACTCGTGTGTCTGCCTCTGGTCATGAAGAGTATTTCTGCGGCAGCTACTGCAGGCCGCCGCCAATATGAAACAAAGGGCATATTAGGCAGACCTCGGCTACCACTGAGGGAAAGAGGGGGAGGTTGGTGCAGATGAAATGTGAAACAAAGACCACCTCCCCCACCACCTTCCTCCGTGCTCTCTCATGGCCTCACTGCCCTTGGAGTAGTCGAGGCTGGCGCGGGTGAGTGACATCATCTATATCTAATGTGATTGTGGGCTTGCAGAGGGGCAGCCAGTTTCATCAAGGGGCTTTGTTGGCCATAACATCATGGGAACAAAACAATCCCGCTTTATCTCGGCGATGCTGTCCTCCGGGCCAGCCAGCAGGGGGAAGGAACAGAAGAGTACGACATCCGTGTTTGACGATGAAGGCTTCACACATAGACACAGTGTTTCTCTACATTATATTTCTTGTGAGTGCAAGAACAAAGAGGGATTCATAAGAATCAGCGTGCACATTGTCAAGAAGAGCCCTCCACTGGAGAGGAGCCGTCATCACTGTGACAAACAGAATTGACCTCCATATTGTGAAACTGTGTGCAAAGTGTGACGCAGTCCTCACTGCCATGATTACAGCAGATTGCTGTCAGCTGGTTATTCATGCAGCATGTTGCCTTTGTTCTCATGTACAGGAGACTGATAGTAAGAGTTGGATGTACTCACTACTGTACATATTAAATCTATTGCAGAAGAAATTACATTTATTTTAACAATTTAATCAGTGAATCATTTTGATGGCTTGAACAAATAAATACTATTCAGTCTACTGCAATGTCCACTTGTTTACACATCTGACATCCAGCATGGGAATATTCTTGCTGGAGTGATGTTGGTGGACCATATCTGCCATGTCTTGTTTTTTTGTGTGTTTTTTTTGCTTTATCTCTGGAAAAAAAGGAACAGGCAGCACCGTGATTCAGCGGCGCGCTGGTTCAACTACCTCAAGCCATCTCCTGTTTGTCAGTTCTTTCCTTCGTCATCAGCCGGGGAACACTGCACATTTTTCATCTCGAAAGGAAACACACACAAATGTGCACCCTGTTCTCAAAAGAGAGCGTGTGCCCACATGGCAGTGTAGCGAAGATTTGCTGTGACTTGAAGTCTGAAGAGCAGCTTGTTCTTCACACCATATAAATTAAAAATGTTGAATGGAACACTAACGGGTTTGCTGTAAATGATGACTTAAAAGAAGCCTCAGCATCAATGACAGTGCTTGTCATGATGGTAGTTTGGCCTTGGAGCGTTGGCTTTGGAGCCCTCTGACACAAAACCATTGATTAGGCACATTGGAATACTGAGGCAAAAGTAAGATCAGGCCAGAGCATGACAATCACAGCTCCAAACATCTTGTGGACCTCCATTCAGCCCCTAAAACACAAAGTGTCAATTGAGAGAGATGAGAGGGACCAATTTCCTCAGACAGTGGAGTATCCAAGGTTAACCCAGTTGCATGCATCCAGTGTAAGACAGGTGAGCTGAGGGCACAATGGGGGATTAAAGGGGAGGACCAGAAAGACATAGATCCAATTCAAAGAGTTAGGATAGGAGCATGAATTTTCTCAGAAAAGTTTATGGCAACTAGCCCATTAAATCTCATTATGGAATTAGATGTCAGTGGTAAACAGTGGCTTGAAAGGAAAGGTAATGGGCTCCACAATGTCCCTTTTATTCATCCTCATAGGTTTTTACATTTAAAAAATAATAATAATCAAAAATCTCGCTTGTAGTTGTTTAGATACATTGGTTTTGGCCATGTTGGAGACAACAGATGAAGGGAGGCTGGCCTCGTCAGAAAAATGGCAGCACTGTTTGCCCAGGTGACATATGTTCACCTTCACCTGGCTAGTGACCTCTTGTGGCCGTATGAATAATGGCTCTCTTGGAAGTAAGACATTGTTACTGCTGTGCCAAAACCTTGACTGGATGGTTGAATCAGACATTGACACAGTTGACAACCTTTTTTTTTGGGCTTTTTTTTTTTTTAACCATGATCTTGCCATAACCATAACCCAGTAGTTCTAGCTGCGTACAAGTAACCAGACCTTAACCAAAGAGGTGGTAGGTTAGAGACCACTCATCAGTGTGGGTAATTTCGGAAGACAAAGCCAAAAGACCTTTCCCTTTGTTGAGGTATGACAACGGAAAGTCTTTCTGCTTTGAGATAGACAAGAGTCAGAGAAATGAAATGCTCTTGTGGTGTGAAGGAGGGTTGAGAAGTGACACCTATCAATCACCCCAGGTAAAAAACGTTGATCAGGACTTAACTTGCAAAAGGTAAGCTATTTTGGGGGCCTTACACGAACTGCCTGGCCAGGACACTATCGCACAAATACAGCCTATTAGACAGATGGTGGGAGCCAGGAGCCAGTGACAGATCCCTGCCTTCCTTGAAGATGGGGGTTGGGTAGAGAATGAAGAAGCAGTAGGGAGAGGAGTGATGCACTGCGGTGGGAGTACTGGCACTAATACCCAACCCCCTTGGTCCAGCAGGGGGTCTCTCTTTTTCTGCCAACACAAGGACACATCTCATGTCATAAGCTGACAGAGAAGATGCAGGGTCTTTGTCTGAGTGTGAGAGGCTGGGTAAAGGAGCACCTTGAGCAACCAGCCGTCCAGGCGACAGCCTGCGGTGTGATCCCCAGGTTTATGCTCTTTGTATTTAACCTCCAATCTCAGCACAGTTAAGCAGCGAACATCCCCCTTAATGAAAGCAATACACACTTTCATCCGTCTGGGCTGAAAAACCTGCCATACACGCATGGAGAGCAAAAGATATTATTGAAACACAGCTGAAAACAATATTTTTTAGCCTTGACTCATGTTAACATACTAAGGGATTTAATATTTTGCATGGTCAGAGACAAGCAACCCAAACACAGTCTTGAATATTGAATCTGTTTGTTAAACAGTGTATGGGTGGGGTCATGTCCTCCCCAGTGTCTGGCCTGTACAGTAAGCCGCACTGGGAGAGGATTAGGACATACACTATCTAATTTAATCCACCTTTAGGGGAAGGTTTACTTACTTACAGCTCAGCGCCAGGAACGTCTGAGCTTCTGCTGTCACTGAGGGTCCTTACCATTCCAACTCTTGCGACATCAATGTGAAAATGTCTTTATTGTGCTTAATGCCTGCTTTCATTGTTAACACTGATTCTCATATGCACCAAACCTTAATACCAAATATGCAGGATTTTTACACAAGCTGACACAATAGCAGCAAGTTGATATTGGTTTGCTCTTAGAGGCTAAATGAAGATATGTGGACTATTTTTTGATTCACCGTATTAGGGTTAGGTTTGAGAGTTAGGGTTGGGGTGGGGCTATTTGTTAATATTTTTAGTGACTGCATCTGATTGACTGTTTAAAGCTGAGGTATACAGTTTATTTTTTGTGTCATCGGGCAAATATCCCACAATAATCTTTCAGCATATTGTAATTCAGGTGGTCTGAAAGAACACTAGACTCCTGCACTGCTCCTTGACTCTGTGTTCTGGTTTTAGAGAATGAAGATCATGATGGGCAGTTGTCGGCCAATTGCAGAAGGCGTATGTTCCTACAGGCTGCTCTATGCTGTGCTTCGTAGCGACGGTTGACATTGCTATGAAGTGATTGGCTGTTAAAAAAATGTCATGCCTTATGTTCTAAAGCTGGCCTCTAGCAACTTGACAAGCTGAGTTGCTGGTGGCGCCATCAGCCGGCTTTAGTTGAACTGAGACGGACCAGTTTACACCACTGCAACTTTCCCTGCAACCGTTTCGTCTCGTTGTGAGTCTTCAGTGTAAAATGAACTAAAAGAGAGATCAACAACAAACAAAATAAAATGAGAGTCGGAGAAAAAACAGGAAAGGGAGGGCACAGTGGGAGTTGCTTCCTTAGGAGTCTCATGCTACAGCTAGCTTGATTTCCAGATGTTGCCTACCACAGTTTTAAAATGTTATCATTTTAGATAGCAAACTCCGACTTGAGCTTTAAATTATCCTGCGTTGCTACTTATCTGTATCATAACAATAACCAGATCTGAGGAGCCAAACGTGTACTTGTTGTTGTTGTTGTTGTTGTTGTTTTACATGTCATATTCATGAAGGTACTGTATAACGTACGGGTCAATTTGTAACACTGTACCAGCCTTTTTACATTTTTAAATTCTTACTTGAAGATGTGTTGTCTTTACATTTTTGCAAAGCATACGTACGTGTTCCGTATGTTATTCTTTCTCTCAGGCAGCCATTTATTTTTAGTATATTTTATAACTACAATATGCAGATATTCAAAGTATTCTTATAGACGGTTATTTATCACAATGAACAAAATGTCTGGTTTAATGTATCTTAAAGTTGATTTGTTGCTTTGTAATACAGTTCAAACATTTTAAACAATTCCACTGCATTAACACGTAACAGTAATAAAACATCTGGCCACAACTAAAACATGATGAAGTAAGGTGATGTTAGCAGTCAGTGCCTTGTCAGTTTGTATACCAGACAGTAATGAGTGGAAAGAATTGGCTGCTTGAAGGGTAGGAATAGCACCAAATGCCCCTCCTTGCGTTGCAGTGTCATGCATAGTATGGATGATTTTTCACGTTTAATTTTCATGTTTTCTCGCTGTTTGCTAGGCGTTGTCGGATTTTAAAACTTTTAATAAGGTCATTTCTTCATGTATGGTAGTCAAATGTAAGTTGCAGGACAAATAGAAGCAGTTTTGGTTTATAATCCACTGATTGTCTGCTTTAGATGTCTTTATAAAGGACTTTCCTTCACCCCAAGAGCTTTTCTGTTCAGCGGCAGGCCTTTGTCCCTGCACATTTCCTGTCGTTTCCTCCAGCATAACTGCTTAACCCACAATGGCGTCATGACAGTGTACAGTACAGCGCCTGTTTCATTTCCATTAGTGCTCTGACTCAGGCTCCCTATTGTTTGTCTGTGAACACAGAGGTTAATGTCAGGTTACTCAGCAGATCTAATGTTGAAGCGTCGGCTGCTTCATCCAATGGATATGGAGGGCCGTCTCCTGTGTGGGGAAGCACTCCATTGTCATGCCATGCCATGTCCTCATTAGCATGCATGACATGCAGGAATTCACTGAAGAACATTAGCATAAATTAGCCCTCTCCTCTACAAAGGCGAAAGGCCGATGTAAGAGAGGAGGGAAAGGGATGTAGGAAGTAGAGGGAAGGATAGTGTAGCATTGCTCAGCCTGTTTATGAAAGGATATTTGGCAGGCTTCCTAAAAATGTCATGCGGATTGTCCGTGGTCTGTGATTGGTCACTGCTTATAATTTCCTGCCCTGTAATGGTATCGCCTGTCGACTCCAGACGCAAAGCAGGACTGTGTTAGCCTAAAATGGCCCCAATCTGTCACAGTGATGAATTTGGCTCTTTGTCTTAATTCATACACTAAGTGCTGCTAACAGCTGAAATGCTTCAAATGTCATGGCAGTCAGCTAACGACCGGGAAACACTCTGTGTATCCTCCCTGTCCTCCTCTTCTTCCTTTAACAGTTTGTTTCCTACACTGTGACCATCTCCCTTCCTTTCTTATTCTCCTCAGTGCTCCGTCCATCCTCCCTCAGTATTTGCCCCCTCCCTCACTCCATCCTGTGTTGCTCCCTTAACGCTTTCCTTCATTAGGCTGCTGTGCTGGTTGTAACAGTGGAGTAATCACATATGGTGCAGGGCACACATAAAGATGCGCTCCCGCAGGCAGCAGCTGCTGATACTAGCTGAAAATAGATCCCTGGTACGCTCAGCACTTTTCCTCCAGCAGCTTTGCTGTTTATCAGCAGCCTTGGATGCAGCCGGCTGGCCGCCCAGCCTCATTTAAACAGCCACTGCCTCACCATTACAGTCGGCATGGCTATATGTGTGTGTGTGTGTGTGTGTGTGCTTGAGAAGAGGCAGTTATTCGAGTGTGCATTTGCTCTGGTTGCTAGAAAGTGCGTGTTTCTTGTTTTACATGCTGTGTGTGTGAATAGAAATAATGTTGCAAGCCATGCATCAGTCTCCAACACGCATATATCATACAATATAAAGTGCATTGGATCTACAGACTTGCACTTTAAATCCAGAAGTCACGCTGACTGAAAAACAATAGATGCTGAGGAACCTTCCACAGGAGCTTTCAGTGTCAGAGTGGTTCCATCTAGGCTGGGGCCGGTATTAGATATTATCAAATATCGCAAAATTTGTGGCTGTTTGCAACATTCTTTACTGTATCAAATATCGAATTGCTGTTATGGCTTTTCTGGGCTTTTATTTTGAAAAGAAAATGTATGTGGACTTTTGTGGTGGTGTTGGAGGCAATGCACATTTTTATTTGATGAGGTGAAGAGATTATCACAGGTTAATTGGCATGATGTAGGTGTCCATGCAGACGGAGGACTTAGTTTGGCTATATTTCGAGTTTAAAGCAGGAGAAAATGGTGAGCATCCCACACATCAGTAACGCTATTTGGACGGGACAATATCATGATATAAAATTTTGGGTATTGCCTAAGTCTGATTCCATCCTTTTCTTTTGTTCTTCATTTAAACACTTTGCTGTGACAAGTTTTGCTTTAGAAAGGAAACATGGTAAGAGAGTAAACACAATAAAGTCTTAATGTTATTTAACTGACAAATGATGGGATTAATTATTAATTATCAACAAATCACAGGCAACAGCTGATTGTGTTCACTATCGGTCCATGTAAGATATTTAACCACAAATATAGTTCTATTAGTTAATGATAAAAAACTTAAATTACTTGAAAAATTCTTCTTTTATTTTTAGGGTTTTAACAAATTAAAGCAGGATATTTTTGGTGATACTTTACTTAAAGCATGCAGCTATAATGCATTATGAACATACTCATGATGCGTTATAATGCACCTATAGTGCTGTATAATCATAGTTATGAGCAGGGTTAGGTTAACAATGACAACCTATAAAGCATTGTGTGTTCATAATGTGTTACAATGCATTGTAGGTGAATACTTTAAGTAACGTCTTACTATATGTTTTTTTTAAA
>JAPZDX010000010.1:658789-677472 GCA_029783625.1 Naso annulatus | reverse complement strand
AAAGTAGGAACTGCAACAGTATCATTCATTTCTCTCCCTCAGATTCATCAGTTTACAGCAACAATTTTTTTAAATTACAGATAATCACAGTCACATTTTCACATTACAGGAAAGGGTACAACACAACCAATAACAAAGCAATATTGCATCATGTAAAACACTCTAATTGTAACATTAATGTCATTGTGGATTGAGAACAAAGCTTTTAAGTCTTCGAAGCAGAACTCTTTTAGCACTGACTGAAAGCATCATCCTCTAACGTGCAGTGAATCTAACAGCTCTTTTCAAGATAACCTTAAATTTTCCATCATTGTAACATTTCAGACCCTGTGTTAACCACTTATAACGGTTCTTGTCGCATTTTCACTTAACGCCAAGAACGATCAAAATTGGGACACAGTGTAAATCTGTCTGTGAGGGCTTTCATTCGAATTGTAATAACTCAATTATCAGAACATGATAAAAAAAGAAACTTTTAACAAAACCAGCTTTAATCAGGGCCTGAACCTTAGTTAAGATCTTACAGCTTCAGAAGATACCAAACATTAAATGTTAGGATGAATATTAATAAAATTACTGACATTTTCCGATCAGAGGAATGTATAAAATTTGAAATGAAATCAGTGTGTATCCCAATAGTCACGTCGGTAGTACCACGTGGTATCTCTGTGTCGTCAGTGATTGAGATTCTTTGCTAAGTTGTCTGTAGGACCTTTAACTGTAAAGCAAAGAGCCACAGACATGACATACAGAGTGTGTCAAGCATCACTTAAAGCAGAGGATAGGGCATGAATGCAAGATGGGGTTGATGCAGAATGATGCAGAAATTTCTGTCTGCATGTATGTTTGCCAGGAAAGGATATGATAGGCAGATTTCCTTTTACGGAAAGTTCAAAATATGTAGTATAAAAACTGCTTGAATGAAAGGAGGACAAAAAAAAAATAGAGCTGCACAGTGCATCAGATCAGAAAACCCCTTTATGCAAGTCATTGACCAAACGACCTATTTTGTGTTGTTGAGGTGTGAGGAATTGTTGAAGAGGAAATGATTACAGCCGCAGACTGAGAGACTGGTTTCATGGCTGCAGTTTTGTTGAGTAAGCTGAATAATGTGTGGGACCTTTTTCTGCTTCTTAGGGTTGCAAACTGCTCCTTTAAAGTGAATCACGTTCTGTGTTTGTGTGTACGCGTGGCAGGTGTGTGAGAAGGAGAAGCTGCTGACTGAGAGGAATCAGCTGAAGGCGTGTATGGGTGAGCTGTGGGAGAACTTCTCCTGCCTGTCGCAGGAGGTGTGCAGGGACGTCCAGCTGAGCCCCGAGCAGGTTCAGTCTTTACACCACTACTGCCCCGTGCTGCGGCCCGCCAACTCCACTGCCAGCAACAACGCTGCCCACCAGCCCAAGCCTGCCCCCAGCCCGGCCGTCAACACCACCACCAGCATCGACCTCACCACCCACTCGGGCTCGGCCACGCCGGAGCCCAGCTTCCACGGGTCACCAGGCCCCTCCGAGAGCGAGCCCGACTCGGCCGTCAGAAACGGGGCGGACAGAGATATGGACGGCCAAGACGCCAGCTTGTACACAAAGTCGGGACTGTCTGTTGAAAAAACCAACCAGACGGTAACAGTCGATTTTTGCCAGGAAATGACTGAGAAATGTACAACCGACGAGCAGCCAAGGAAGGACTGTACTAAATAGTGGTGGTTTTCTGTGTTGTTGTTTTTGATGTTTTTGGGTTTTGTTTTTTTTTTTTTAACTATTATTTAATTTTATCTTCTGACAAACCCTCTCTTGGGGTTGTTGAGACGGTCAGCCTCCGCCAGTGTTCACTGAAAAAACAAGCTTTGTTTGTATTTATGTCTGTTTTTTTGCTGTTTTTTTGTTTGTTTTCGTTTGTTTTTTTGAACGGTTGACACTAAAGTTGTCTTAACAGCAGCAATACTGTTCTCCAGGTATTCTCCTCTTACCGTGACAGAGTGGGAACTTCTCACCAAACCGTTACAATGGTGCTAAACTCACCCCGGCAGCAACCTCTACAGTGGGGACTCTGTTCTTCACGCATCATACATCACAACTCAAAGTTGAACCTCATCGGACCTAAACAGCAGCTCTCTTTGTCTCTCCGTGTACCAACAGTATCTCTGTTCCTGCTTCTCTCTCTCTCTTCTCTTTCACATTTGCTCTTCTCTTTCTCCCACTCTGTCTCTATCAATCTTCTCTACCTCTTTCTGTCTCTCTCTCTCTCTCTCTCTCTCTCTCTCTGTGGTTTCTTCTCTTCTTCTGTATCTCAGTGGCCCTTTTCGTCACAGCAATTCAAACTCAGGAAAGAAAAAAAAATCCTCTGAATGTTCAACCTAATTCATGAAAAAAAATGAGAATACAGCTTCTGTACGCGAGGAAGTTACGATGCAGTTGACTGTAAAATGTTCATATGCAAAAATTTCTTCAAGCGTCTCACATTTGTATTTCTGTACAGGAGAACTTTGTACAGGCTGTAACCGAAAACATTCCTCCTTTGCCTTCCTCAGCACTGAATTGAAAGGAAAAAAAAAAGGCTTTGCAGGCGGTTAAATGGCTATTTTTATTTCCCGCTCATCAGCAATACCATTGTATTTGGATGTTGTAATGGTGACTTTCAAGTGCTTGTTTGGCAGAAATGTATATAGTATGGAGCATGATGACTGTAACAGTGATTTTGTACAGGTAGAGGCTTAGATGTTTCTTTTCATCGGGGTTATATCAAGCACCTTTTTGCTAAGGGAAAAATCTTTGCTTTGCTGTTTCCTGTCCTGCCTAATGAATACTCCCTGTCAAGGCGGGTGTTCTTATACTCAGGAAATCAGCTTGACACACCTAGACACACACAAACAGTACAGACAGACACGTACGTCAACACACATGTAGAATATGAAGCCCCATGCATGTATAAAAGTCAGACATTCAGGGCGTGTTTTTTTTAACACGCGGCTCAGGCCAGCTCCTCTCCACCTTTGACTCCTCTTTAAATGTGAAAAAAACGAGTTCTGCCTTGTGTTCTTTGAAAGAAATCCTAATTCTTATCAGTATTTAACGATGCTATTTTGTGTACTGTACACTCTTGCAGACATGCTTTGGGTTTCTTCAGTGTAGCCGTTTGATGTTCAAAGAGTGAGCAAAGAGCGTAGCACACGTCCAAGTGATAGATAGGCCTACTTTAATTTTTTTTAACAGATCCTGAATATTAAAAAAACACCTAATTACAAAAAAAAAAAACGAAATTGACTTAATTCAGGCACTTTGTTTTCGGCCCCACGCGCTCAGAGCCATTTAGCACTTAAATGAGGGTCTTTGTCTTTGTTTCAGACCCCTTTAAGTCTGAGACGGGAGCACTTAAATTGGCACTTCAAGGGGAAGCATCTTGTCGATAGGATTATATGAAATTAAAAATATCTCTATGAAGAAGATGTATCTGAAACCTGAACACAAAAGGAAGCTAATGTTTAAGTATAAGGTTGTTCACAGCTTATATTTGTGTTTCTTTAGGAATTGAATAAGCTAATTCAGATTTCATTTGACGTGAAAACAGTGTATGTGTTGTCCAAATGATTAAGTAACAATCATATAGTAACACGTTTGCCCTAATTGTGCATTTGTTTGAACATCTTACTTTGTGATGTGCATGCATGCTGCCTATAGCTATAAGCTTAGTTAGTTTGTCTAGCTTCTGTTTGCCTCGTAAATTTGCTCTGGAGCAGTCTGCTTTTAAATGCTATTTTTCAAAGTTTTATATATAAACAAGATTAATTATCTCATCCTCACTAGAGGCTGGCCCCGTGCTCAAGCAGGGCCGTACTTTAGTGCAAGGTTCAATTAAATTGAAATCAAGCTTATTCAATGCTCTTTAAAGCCCCAATCCAAAATGGCGCTGCCTGTTAGCTAATACGGAACTGATGCTAATGTCGCCAGTAAGCTAGCTAAGCTACCACTAGCTTCTGTAGCTCAAAGTAATCCCTCACTGAGCATTTTCTCCACGCTCTTAGAAAAACAAATGCGTTCCTGAAGGTTACTCTCCTCACTCTTAGATAGATTAGCGTCTACTACAGTTCTTGCTGTTAAAAATGAAAACCCTTTTTTGATTTAAAAAAGCTTAACAATGATTTTGTTAGCGTTCAAAATTATACAGCCGCTAACCTCCTCTGGAGCATGTCGTGTTCATCTGTGGAGGTCTTGGGCTTGTGGGAAATAGAGTTTGTCAAAGGCTACTCTAATTTACAGTCCTTAACTATGCTTATGTGAATCACAAGGCATAAAATGAACCTGTTAATAATGTTCATTATGATCTTGGGCTAGCTTTTCAGTAATTAATATTGTTAAAATGTCGGTATGATTTTGAATGAGGTTTTATTTCCTCTGGGAAAAAAAACTGTGAACATTCTGGTTTCACTTTGGCTCTTTGTGTCCAATAGATATGACTTTAGATAAGCAAAGAGTCTAAAAAATTCACACATGACTGATTCCACTCATAACAACTATTAGGCCTATATTAAGAAGGTATTAATGAGCTGATGTGTCAGTGAAACCTTTAGATTAAACACCAAAAGGATGTTTTTTGTAGCTTTTTGGTTCTTTTCAAGAAGAAGGGAAATATAATTCAAAATCACATTGACATATTAGGAAAATACATTACTAAAAATGCAGAACAACATCATAATCTTGCTTAACAGAAAGTTGTGCATTCATGAACTGCCTTTGAGGAACTTCATTCACTTTGTTAATATAAAGGGTTTAAATTTTGGTAGAAAGTGTTGTAAAAGGCCTAAATACTAATTTACCTTCGAATATGGAATCCTCCTATAGCGAGGTGCTTAATTTAATGTGTATATTATGCAGGACAGGCTGAAATGTTATGTTTCATTATCATTTAAGATTATGTTGAAGCTCAGAAAAAACTAAGACCCGTTGCCTAAAATAAATAATTAAAGAAATAAAGAAATAAAAAAATCTAGGATTGGGGCTTTAAAGTTTGCATCAAATGTTGTAAGTTCTCCCCCCTGATCTTAACTGATGTAAATTTTAGATGTAGTTTAAAATATGATCTCACATGTGAGACCGTTTCTGTTATACAGCTGAGAAAGTGTATTTTATAAACCTGTCTTTAAATTTTTGTAAGACTGGTTCCTACTTTTAGAGTACACATACCCGTACACGCACAAACACATGCACACATACATACATATTCAAACAATGCACACCAGTAAACACATTTGGCACAGCCTGAGTATGGAGCAGTTGTTGTTCAGCCCCTTTTTACTATGTTGAGCTCTTTTCATTCTTGTAAGCGTATTTGCTGAAGCAAAACAGTATTTACTCATGTGGCGATTCTACCAGATTCAAGCCAGCAAATTAAAGTGGAACCATCTTCATTATGGAAGTTTCTTTTTTTGCAACATACAACTCTTTTTCTTTTCACAGATTTTTCCTTTGCTTGATCTTAGTTTGGGTGAAGCCTTGTGTTGCATTGGAGGGCACCAACTCTGTCTTTATTGTTTTGTTCTTGTTGGGAGAAAATGTATCAATGAAGTTTGTGTTGTTTGTTTTGCAAAACCTATGGTAAAAAAAAGGCCCCTGGGTGTCTTTTCAGATGTCCTATTAATTTTACAATGATCACATTCTTGTTTTTGCATAGCCAAAATTCTTTTATACTTGTTGATTATTCAACAAACCTTTAAATTCCCTTAAAGCTAAGATAGACATGATACGAGAGGCCCCTGAAGCACAATCTCCAGTCTGAAAAGCTTTTTGTCCAGACCTCTAAGCTCTTTGAGTGTTGCTGCATGCTCTAACACTGACTGTTGTAGCACAACGTGCAACCTCTGCTTCAACGGTGAGATGAGTTCATGTCAGCGTCTACAACAGGTCCACTGTTGTTTAAGGCAACAGGCCACTCAAATTACAAAACATCAATGAATAGAAATAAAAGTCTTACTTGCCTCGAGAAGCGTCTAATCATGCAGTTAGTTTTGGTTGTATTTGTTATATACTGTTACTGTCCAGACTGGAGATTTCTGCACGCACACTAATACAATGGAGGGGGGATTTCATTCGTGGTGCTCACATCATTGAAAAATTTCAATATAACATCTTGCATAAGTCTCACGCTGTTGCTCTGGATAATCACATTGCTGTGAACATTGTTTCAATGAAGAATGAAATCAAAATTCCATCACTGGCCATGCTATTAGGGTGGTCGCAGAAATCTCAGACAATCTCCAAACCTTGCTGAATAAACCAAAACTACACGCATGTTTAGATACCGCAAGTAAAACAGAAAATGTGTAATTTGGGTGAACTGACTCTTTACTGTCTCAGGGGTGCCAAACATTTGAACCTGCTCCTATATCAATCTGAAGCAGATTTCTTTATTTGTTTTTACCTTCTTTTTTTGAGAATCAAGTGAAACATCCCTTAGATGATTTGTTATTTAAAGCTGCATTAATCAATTTGGACACATGGGGGCAGCAGAACAAGCTGTAAAAACATCAATGACATTGTTTGTCATCATAAAATCCTGTAAGGTGATCTCTGATCCAGAAGTCATAGCCTATAAAATTGATCAGTGCAGCTTTAAAATGATAAGTCAGAAATAATTCTATAAATAGATAATGAATTTATAATTTGACACTTAGTCGTTAGGAATCCTCCAGGTTACTTTGTGTATTTTGGTTCTGGCTACAACAGCAGATTCATTAAGCGAACAATTTTGCTTGTGCTGTAACTCTGTAACTGAATGCTCGTATCTTTTTGCTGTAGGTTTCTCTTATTTTGTTTAACCTTTTTTTTGTTGCTGCTTCTCTGAAACAAACACTGGCTCGTCAACTCCAAAGGTTGTTCTATGGATGAATATGAACAAAAGCATGCCTTCTCACAGATTCCTAAACTTCATTGAAAAAAAAAAAATCTGGTATCCTGGTTTAAAGCGCAGGCTGAGATCATTGAGTAAAATATAAAAATGGAAAATGTTTACAAATAGGTGTCATGTCATGTTTGATCAGTTTTTGCCATGTAAAATTGATGCGCGGTTCAATTGGACTGGTTCTTGGTGTTTTGGAAAGAGACAACGAATGAGTTTCCTCACCTTGTCTGTAATCCAGTTTTTGGGATGGGTCAGCATTACATGGATACAAGTGCACCTCCGATATTTGCCTTAGAACTTGCAGAGGCCATCATTCACATTCAAGTGAAGTGAGTGTATGCAGGGGCCTGGGCCCCCATCCCTGAGTCACCAGTGCGGACTTTCTCACACTTATCTACCTGTGAAATCCTTCATACCTCTCATAACTGGTCAATGACTGTATCAGCAAACTGCATCAGGTGTTTTTTCTACATGCTTTTTACACAGATTATATGGATTATTGTATTAGTAGATTTTGGTGCATCATTTTTAATGTAATAGCTCTTAAGCTTGTAGTTCAAGTTGTTGTTTTTTTCTTTCATTTTTATAGATGATTGTTTTGTGTTAATATTGTCAATTTTAAATAGCTGTTATTTGCTTATTCTCTACTAAGAGTTCTTACCTTTATAATTTTTAAATGCTACATGTCCCTAATTAATTAAAATGACTTAATAACCATTGTAAATACAGTATTGTGCAAACCCCATTTTCATTCATTTCAATTGCTAGTGTTCTATAAATTACTTTTTTGTCTAGACACCATTTCTCTTTATGAAATAAAGAAACGTGCATATCATGTTGCGTGTTTGTGGATGCTTCTACAAAAACATGACAGAATGTTGGTCAGTTTCATAGCTAATAAATAACACTAACACATAACCATGTTAAGTTTAAAATAAAGTTAAAGTATATAGTTAATATGGTGAATATGTCAGCAAACAGTTGCCCAAACCATCCAACAGAAACAGAGCAACATCAGTATCAATTTATCCACATTTTTGTGTGCTCGTAATGAATGAACAGTATTTACAATCCTCTGTTTTAGTTGCCAACAACTATTATAAATATCTGGCTCCTAAGCTGCTAAATGTAATAGCTCTGCTATTATTATTATTATTATTATTATTATTATTATTATTATTGTATGGACAGAATATGTTGAGACATCAGTTTTGGATAAAGGTTAGCAAACTCGCTAACATATCCATATTCAAATAGCTGGGAAAAGTCAAGCTCAATGAGAGCTTTTCAAAACAAAACAAACAAGCAAACAAACAAAAAAACAGATTAGTCCTGCCAAGGAGAGAACAGTTTTTAATTTTAAAAAAACAAACAAACAAGAGAACAATATAAACATTTACAATAAAGACTCAACTTGTCAGATATAATCATGAATGAACAATAATTTGTCTGATAAATCATAAACATTGGTTTAGAGAGTTCTCTCAACTTTTTGTGTGGCTGCCAATTCCACAAAATTTAATTACAATCTTAAGTCAAAAGTTTTTGCAACAGGCTTTTGGTCTCATTTTATGAGCTGTCACACGTGCTTTGAGCCAAATAAAATTTAGATTTAATTTATAAGAGACCTTACATGAGTAGTCTCAAAAATGTAAAAATCCCAAATAGCAAGTGATCAAATGCTGGTGATATTATTTTCACAGTAAACAGAAACAAAATATTAAGTGTCTTTTGTCTGCGGAATGTTATGTTAAAAATGTACAATACATACAAGTTAAATTTGAGAGACAGGATGAGATTCGCTTTGCGATCAGGATCTTTCTGTCCTTTAACAACTCCCATATTCCTCTGGCTTTGTCCCCAAAGGATCATTTTCAGTTTACTTTTTCATAATTGAAGACAGCTCCAGAATCATGCTCTGAAAGACAGAAAGAAGAGTGGACAATGCAGGATTATTATTCACATCACAAACACATTTTCCCTAAGCTGAAAATTTTATTTTTTCTGTCCACCAGTGCCCAAATGTCTGACTTTGCTGCAGGGCTGCATTGCACTCTAAGTTATGTCTCTACACTGTGACATCACTGGTGGGTGTGGTCACGTGTGCAATGGAGCAAACTCCTGACCACAGCCAACAAAACACAGCTGATTGTGGTCAAAGGTGGGAAAGACAGGCTTTCAATAAGAGAGTGCAGTGAATATATAGTGTTTCAAAGCCTGAATATAAATACAAAGTAAAAAATGTACAAATTTTTATATACATTTCATTTTTTGGCATTAATTTAATGTCATTATTAGGTGAAAAACATTTTACAAAAGGAAGATGCCTATAGGGGAAATTCCTCCCTGCCTGAAACATGCACATGCACAAACAAGACCTGCACACGTGCGTTAAAGTAAAAGTGAGGGTGCTGCCACATACCAGATTCCCCTGAACAGTGGGCAGGGCCTTTATTTACTTTGACGTCAAAAGGTACCAGGCTTTTATTTAAAGTAGGCTTTTACTACAGGTAGGCCTTTATTTCTAATATTATCTGTTTGATAAGCATATTTGTAGAACTGGATTTTAAAGTGATCCTCTGATTTGAATTAATTTTTATTTGAATAATCTGACATCCACTGATAAAATCTTGAGCTCGATCTTTGCAAATATGCTTCTTCCTGTTGATGTGAGACAGGAGTTAACACAAGCCAAGAGCCAAGTGCAGGAAGAATTTTCCATTCGTCCCCCTGCTGTCGTGGTCTGAATTTCTCACACAGGGACTTTATAGTGAATTGAGGTTTCATCACTTTAATGCTGAAAGCTACATCATTCTGTATGGTAAAGCTGGACGCCAACAGGAACTTTATGGTGCATTTATGTGCACGACATAAACTCAGCAAACTATATCTAAAGGCCACGGAGGGTAAAGTTTTTTTTTTTTAAATAATGTGACAGAGTAGAGTGTTTCTTGAACAGTTTATTTAACATTATTTGTCTTTATCATTTTCATTGAATCAAATGAAATTGAATCAAAATCAAACTGGGAACACCCAGCTCTAATATTTGGTCATATATCAATACAAAGCCTCCTTGTTTTCTGATCTGCTCCCATTTACCCTGTTAGGGTAGAATTATTTCCTGTTTCAGTTTTGGAGTAAAAGCCTTCCAGCATTTCAGGAAAAAAAAAGGCCCATAATTTCCTAGGAAGGGTTTTATATTAAAATAAATGCAGGAATGGGTTGTGAAAATTGAAAAACAAATAAATAAATTATAATGGTACTTCATATATTAGTAGAAAATACTGTTAGGCTGAAAAATTAACTCAGATACACCAGCAGTGACTGAAACAGGCAAATAATATTAAAAAATTCAGAACAT
Organism: Naso annulatus; assembly: GCA_029783625.1. Classification (NCBI taxonomy): domain Eukaryota; kingdom Metazoa; phylum Chordata; class Actinopteri; order Acanthuriformes; family Acanthuridae; genus Naso; species Naso annulatus. The sequence goes on along the minus strand of JAPZDX010000010.1, from coordinate 667,220 downwards.
TAAGATTTCAGCGGTTGTTTGTTCATTTTGGCAGTCATACACAGGTGTTCTTTAAATATTCAGATTATACTATACTAATTTCATCTTGTGAAGGGCTCATTGCATGATAGTTAAGATGATTATATTGTCAATATGCACTTATAGTCATTTGCAGAAGAATGAGGACCAGGTTATGGATCTCATTTTGTGTATAGTGGCATGGGATTAAGTCCCCTTTGACTTCAAATGGCCTTATTATCTGCTGAGATTCACCCCTGCTCTGACTTTATTCTCTCTCCTTCTCTTTTTTTTTTAAAATCCCCCTCCCTCTTCTTTACTGCTTTACTTTTTTTATCCTCCCATCTATTCGTGTTGAATGACATTCTTGTTTTTGACCAATGGCATCACACACTGATGGAAACCAACCCCAGATGTGGCTACTGTTAACAATCATGAAGACATATTGATGAAGACATATTCTTGTCGCAACATGAGTCATTTTAAGTCATTAAGTCCTTTTTTTTTTTTTTACATTTTTATTAAGACCTTATTCCATCCATGCAATTAGCCCCTCACAAGATAAAATAACACTACCATAATCCAGGACAACAAAGTGTTGAAAATGGCATGAAATTATAAAACTGAAGCAGCTGAATTGCACATTTGGCTTCGTCGGCACTGCTTGAACCGGCCAAGGCGATGAAAGTTAACTGGCAGCTCTGCAGCTGTCGGGTTCCAGTCTGTGCTGGACTGGGACCAGTCATCTTCCACTTCCTAAACCAAGTCCCCACTCACTGAGCTAGTGCTGCCAATAAGGATCAATGAAACAGATCCCATCTTTGATAACTAAATGCAGTTTTTTACTGGGACATGACCTGCTGATGCCACCTTAAAATCAAGCGACAACCCATAAAGCAAAGTGAAGAGGCATATCAGTGTGATTCAGAAGAAAGCAGCATAAGCCTTTTTCTTATTGAAAATGAGGACATGCGGTCCATGCTATAATGAAAAACAATCAACTCCACAGTCACAGCCTGGAGGCAGAGCTTAGAATCACTGAAACAAGCTGATGGCAGCCATATGTATAAAGGAAATACAAATGACAGTGTCACATTGGATTTACTTCAATTTATTATTATTATTTTGTTGTTGTTGTTTGATTTAATTGTACTTAGTCATAATAAATCTTCCTTAAATGACACTGCTCATCAGACTGGTGTTATGGTTTACACTTTACATAGACTGTACAACTTGAGGTACATATTCAATTATATTATCAGTTAGTACAAGTGCTAAGATTTGTTGCTTTAGAGGCTTCGGATAAAACAAAACTGGATGATCATTGTCTGTACTCACCATGGACATTCTTCTCCCACTAGCAGGAGGCGGTGGGGTCACCACTGGACTCTCCCCCTGGTTGAGGTGCTGGGCCTCGACCTCTGCTCCGCTCTGAGAACCGGTGCTGTCAGATGTGGTGGCCAGCTTGCTCTCTGACAGTCCTCGGGACATGAAACTGCACTTCCTGGTGGTGGGGTAGTGGTCGCTCTCTGGAGAATCGCTCATGTCACTGAGCTCCTTGCAAATACTCACTCTGCTCTGCTTCCTCTGCGGATTCCTCAAGGCTGCCGGGATCTCCATGTGGCCGGCCATCAGCGTGGGGCGAGGTCCTGCGTACTGCAGCTGGACTGAGGCGTGAGGTCCATTTGACTCCTCACTGCTGCACGAGGGCTTCCTGTTGTCCAGAGTGCAGCGACGCTCCACAGCCCCCAGCTGCTGCAGACCCTGGATGTCAGCGTGGCTTGGCAGGTATGTTGGTGCGGATTGCTGGTGAGAGCCGTTTGACCCCTCATGATTTTGAGGGGCCATTTTGCCCAAATTCAACAGATGAGTCTCCCCACGAGCATCAGGCACAACAGAACAGGTCATCTGCGTGAGCTGCATCAACCTCTGTGGCGAGGAGTTGGTGAGCACACAAACCTGCTGCACCATGGAGTTCTTCTTTGACCTGTACACGCTGTCATCGTCTCCGTATTTGTATCCATACAAGCTTTGTTTGATTTTCTTCACCCCCAGATGGAAAATCTCCAGGAGGTTGAGGAATAAAGAAACTCCAGCAATTACCAGCATGAAAACCATGAAAATGTTTTTCTCTGTTGGCCGTGACACAAAACAATCAACACTGTTAGGGCAAGGCAACCTCTCACACTTGTACAGAGGAGAGAGTCCAATGCCGTACAGAGCACACTGACCTATGATGAAACCCACCTCCACCACAGATCTGGTTAAGATATGGAAAACATATGTGCGCAGCAAGGAGCCTCTGAGGGGAGCTTTCCTCACTTTCTTCTGTTCATCTAGTTTCCTGAGCTCTCGCTCAATTCTCTTGTGGTCCTCCTGGACAGGATCTGACCCCTCCAGCTCAGCTTTCAGACAAGCTTTCTTCCTGTGTCTCTCCTTCTCAAGGGTCCTCAAACGGTACAGTGCATGCCCCATGTAGACCAGAGACGGAGAGGACACGAAGATGATCTGAAGGACCCAGTAGCGGATGAGGGAGATGGGGAAAGCCTGATCGTAGCAGACGTTCTTGCAGCCGGGTTGCTCAGTGTTGCAAACAAACTCACTCTGCTCATCATCCCAGACGTCCTCAGCCGCAACGCCGAGCACAAGCATCCGGAAGATGAAGAGGATGGTGAGCCAGATCTTTCCCACGATGGTGGAATGAATGTGCACCTCTTCTAAAATACTTCCTAATAAATTCCAATCCCCCATTTTCTGTCACATTATTATATCTGTGAGTGAATAAATACACATAATTGGTAGGTTTTTCACGAGAGAGATATCAAAAAATACAACTGGAATTGTTTACTTACATGTTTTCTAAAGTCCTTGTCTGATGTGCTTCAGCATAGAGCCATTATAGTAGAAAAGATTAATTTGCTGAGACATCGGGGCTTATTTGTCGTCCCTTTAAGAGAGACGAGAACCCACTATGCAGTGAATCTGACGCTATTTCAATGCTCTTGCAAACTAGGACTCCAGTTTGAAGCCATTGATCCACCACATGGTCCTATAATGCCCTTAGGTGAGTTTGACTCTGTCACTTTCAACAGGACGCTGGAAATAGCATCAACTGAGACGTCAATACACAGCCATGCACAATATGTTCAACTTTGTTGCTTACAAAGCACAATGGCATGCTCACCACCTTGAGGCAGAGACTTGTGTTTGTCCCTTTCCTGATTTAACACAGCAGTGTCTTAAAGGCCCACTCCATGAAGAGAGAGTTTTCCTGGTTTGGTTTTATAGAACTTGACTGGCCTGCAGTGAGCTCACCTGTTATGCACCAAATTTACCTTCATAGGAAAGTACTTTAATCCTTAATTACTGTTTTTGAGTTAAATCACTGTCCTCTTCTTTTGTACATTTCATAGGGAAATACTTTATTTTTTACAAATCTACATTCATGTGACAGTTTTGTTTACTTGTACTTTTCACATTAAGTTAGGCCACAGTGCATTGCTGGAATAAACCAGTCGTTTTTATTATACTGTGAAACCTTATAGCTATAAGTTGGGGTCATTTGTCACATTTCGAATGTCACACTGGTTACTGGTTGCCCCAAATTTCTCTTGGATTTGGAATTAGCCTTCTTCTTGTTAGTACAGTGGTGAGTATCCCAGCCTGTCACAGATTGGGGTTCGATTCCCTGGCATAGAGTACGTATATTCCCTTGAATTTCTCCCACAAGGGATCAATACAAGCATATTTTATCTTTAAGTTTTTGTAGCTCAAAGACAAAAAAAGTATTGGTTTCACAATTTACAACTTTGGTGTTTCACCCAACAGACTAAACTAGCTAACTGGAAACAGACTTTCTTAATTATATTTACATCTCGAGCAACATTATCAATATTAAAAATCTAATAATGTCACATAGTACCTCAATTCATTTACATACTGAAGGAAATTTTATTGCACAGAACTTTACTTTTGATACTTTGACTATACTTAAATGGTAATAATTTTAAGTTTGGTAGTGAATACAGGGGTTTTACTCCTAAGTATTTTTATTTTCAACTTTGAGCATTTTCACACTGATATTTGTAGGCTACTTTGCTTATGTAGAGGATCTCAATACTTCATTTCACCACAGTAAAACGTTCAAGCTTCTATATATTACTGGTCAAAATGATAAGCTATAACTTACTTTTAGAATCAGATTGATTTGAGTGCCTGACATTTAATCAATAATTTATACAGCATTGCATGACAGTATTGGACAGCGTATGTAATGAATGGAGTATGAGACATCAATCCATTCAAAAACCTGGTAAATTAAATTCTAGTATTTCAGTTTGATTTTGTTCTCCACTGTAGTCACCGTCTAGTTGTCTACTGAGTGATGTCAGGCCAGGGCACTGGCCTCTATTTTTATATTTTGTGGCCCACTTTATGAATATTTGTGTCATGGTGACACTGTATGGTGCCAACTCACATATTAACTTCCATCTACTACTAACTGGCATAGCAATTTATTCCCCATTTTGCCATGTTTATAACTCCACAGTTTTGTAAGTATGCATATTAAAACAGAAATACAGACACCAGCATAAATAAATAAAACTTTATTGTCAGTAAAGAATTCCCCACAATATTCACAATACTGTTTTCCATGCTGTTTGTAAGCAAGAGGATAGATCAGTCAAAAAGCCATTTGGGCCCCCAGATAAAATATTTGATTTATATTAACAAATAAACGTACTATGTTCATGAATTAGACATGTAAACATTTTAACAACCTTCAAATGCTTCACCCACATACATCCATTAAAACAAGATCCAAAATATCCCATACAAAATTATGATAAAACATCCCAAATATGAATCTCACAGCTCAAGATCTACCAATAGCTGTTGCTTCAAGTTGTTTCCAGCAAGGTTCCGCTAATTTAAGCATTTAGGAATGTTACTTTGCTCGGGAGAAGTTGAGTATCTTTGTAACGGAACCTCCATCTGCAGGTTTCCCCACAGTTTTGAGAAAAGAAAATAACCAAAAACAAAAGTTTAATATAAAGGTAAGATGAACTTGAAAACTTGTTGAGCCTGAGGTCTTTGCAATGCGTTTTTCTTTTAAGGGCAAGAAAGAAAATCATGTACAGACAGTCATATAGTTCTGTGAGGGCCTAACATCATAACATACCCAGCAAGTAGTGTGCAGTGTGGATTCTTAAAAACACAACCAAAGAAAGTGCAGCAAAAACAACAACACTGATATTTTCTGTATATTTACTGAGTGGCTGTCTCACCGTTTACATCATTCCATCTTGTCACTTGAGCTAAGGCAGAGTCCTTTTGGGGAATTCTTATTATTCACACTTTTAATTCCTTTCAAACAGCAAAAACAGGCAAAATTATATATTCAGGAAAAAATTATTTTATGGACAGAGACAGAGTTTCTGCCCTTCCACTGAAAATTAAAGTTTGGCTAAAACAGCTTCAGATCCTGAAGGAAAGAGTAGCCTACGTGGGGATTGATCCTGTGACCCACAATGACTTACCATGACTCCGCCACCCTGTGGTCACATCTTTATGCGCCATGTTGTATAACCAGCAGCCTACACACTTGTGTTAGCGCCACAGCATGTGCATAGAAATATTCTACTACCAGAGCTTTTTACATAAAAACAAAGCACACAGTGAGATCATGTTTCCATTTTTTCCTGCTTCCTAAAAATCTTCATGAGTTGGTGAAATCTGTCAGCAATCTGAGAAAAGAGAAACGGTTACCAGTTAATGTAATAACACAGGAAAAACAATGTAAAGTCTTATCACATAACTACCACAAAAATAACAGAGATTAACTTACTTGACCTGATGGTTTACTAAGTTTCTCTGACAAGGTGGAGAAAGTCTCACGTGAGGCACCTTTTGTCTTCAGTTCGGTCAGAATAGCATGATCTTCATCTCTGGAAGAAGCAGAATGCTGGTAAAGAACAGTAATCCTTTTCATAGACTTTTGTCACATGACAATCTAATTATGTTGCTCCTACTATTGTTTTTATATGAAACCAACCACATACATCTCTTAGGCTGATTTTCAAACCAGATCAGGTGGTCGGCAGAGACACCGCAGGGTTGTTCAGTACTGTGAGTGTCATTTAATTAACATAACAGCACCCACTGTCGTGTCAAGTTGTGTCCTCTGCTCCTCCCCAAATTCACGAGTGGCGGCTGATTGTTGGAAATTTGCCCCTTTATGTGACTGCTGCTGCAGTGTGATACGGCCGGCTACGGCAAAAAACCTGAGCCTATTTCAACTTTTTTTTGCCGCAGCCAAAACGGTAATGATGGGTGGTCCAATTCTTTTCACAATACCGATTCCTTCAAGTTGATACATGTAAATGCTTTCGAGTTTTTGTTCAGTCTTGTTCACTAAATTTCGCTTTATGTCTCGACTCTGTCCAACCCAACCCCCCCCCCCAACCCTAACCCTCTCATCTCATCTCACTCTACATAGATAGAAAATTACATGTTTTTCCCCATACAGATGTTCTATGATTCTAAATGTGATTTAATTTGGTTGGTTTACAATAGAGAGCAAACTACTGACCTGGTCCATGACATCACCACCTCGCCCTTTTTCCGGATGATGTTCTTGGCATAGAGACTGTTGGGTGACACTGCACATGGGGAAGATCTGGATTCACCATCTCTTTTCTTACAGTTAGACACCACTTCATCCGCACTCTCCTCTTCTACCTTTCTGGGACGCTTGACTTTTGATTTCTTATGATGCTTCTTTCGTTTATTACCTTTGCCACAATCTCTATTGCCTTTCTCTGGTGTGCTGCTTGCATTCTCTTTTGCAGAGGTAAAATCTTTCTCAGAGTCTGGCACCTCCATTTCAACTCTCTCTGAGTCTGAAACATCTGACACCAACACTTGGCTTCTCTGTTGTGTTCCAGAGCTTTCGGCACAGTGGTGTGGACTGTAATCTGACTCAGTCGAAAAAGCTTTTGAGGGGCTTTGTTGGGTTGCTGTGTTTTCCTCTGAGTGGTTTGTTTGACTTGCACTCTCATCACCAGTGACTGCGACACCTTTGCTGCTGGTTGCATGGCTGATCTGCTCAAAGAACTGATCAGAGCTCTGTGCAACACTGTGCAAACTGTTATCTGAAGGAGCAGTTGGCAGATTTTCCAGAGACTCTTTCAGTGAATCCTCAGGAATACAAATGTTTGAGGTATTTTGTTGATTTGACTTATCTTCTTTTTTGTGAGATGGATCCTTTGTAAGTGATAAGCTTCCATCGTGAGTAAGACTGATATCTGCACTGCGGGCACCCTGACAGATCCTGAGATGTTCGTCAAGGTTGGGCTGTTGGCTGCTCTCTGATAGTGCAGCATGTAAAGGAGTATCGTTCCGTGATTTGTCCAACAAAACAGCTTTTGCTTGACTTTCTTGAGTTGCTGTGCTACATTCTCTATGTCGATCTTCCTCTGTTAGTGTTTCACTTAAGCTATCATCAGCAGTGAGTGTGGTACTCATGTCGGTAGCTGTCTGACGAATTTTCACAATGAAATGATCATTGGACCTCTCCATCACTAGTGCCTGCATGGGCAGATCAGGCTTCAACACAAAGGGTGTGGCGAGTATTTCTGAGTTCACACTGCTGCTGGAGGCACAGCTGGAGTTGTCAGTGTCAAGGGCCAGGTGAATATCCTGTTCTGTAGCATCTTCCCCGTCCAGCAGAGCATCCTCACTTATGTGAGCGCTGATGACGCTGTCTGGAGTGGACATAACCTGTATGCTAGGGGGCTGTAGGAAGCTGAGATGGCTGTCTGACTTGAGAGGTGATGGGATGGTCAGGGAGACTGCCAGATCTTCAGCTAAGATAGAATAAGACCTCTGAGAAGTCATGTTGGACTGGAGCATTGCTCTACTATCTGACGGCACTTCTAACAAGCAACTTTCATCAAACAAAGCTGGATTCAGTTGGTGATCTTTGGGTTGTGGAGATGACGTCTTGCGAGGTGAAATGCTTGACCAAGTTGCAATTAGTTTGGAGGGGGTATCAAATTTTGTCTGCGAGAGTAGTTTAGACGGAGAGTCGTATTTATTTGGAGTTGTGATGCTGATGAGTCTCTCACCATCTTTCTTTGGTGTTCCAAGGGACCACGCTGTGTCTCCTGTGATGCCAGTGGTTTCTAGTAAGTCAGACCCTTGCAGAAGACACTTGAAGATTTCTCCCATTTGAGTGTCTCTCACCAGGTTGAATGTTAAACTGGATGCTTGCTGTTCTGTGAGAAGCTCAAAGTCCGTTTTGTCAAGCAAAGAGCTATTTTGAGACACAACCAGAGAAGATATGTTGTTTTCATGTGGAGCTGACGGAACATTTTTAGGAGGAAGGTAGTCAGTTTGTGTATTTGGACAATTTGTGGAATGCTGGTCAACA
>JAPZDX010000010.1:287988-298990 GCA_029783625.1 Naso annulatus | reverse complement strand
ACACGATTAGTTTAAGTTTAGACAGCACAGAACAAAGTTCTTCTTTATTACTCAGGATAAGAACTTCCTCCAGATGGTGGTGGAAGCAGGAAGCCCTGGGATACAAAAGCAGATCGTCAAACCCGACAGCCTGAAGGGTATGGAGGAGCGATATGAGCAAACGCTGCAGGAGCTGGCTAACGTCATCAAGGTACCGTCTGTTCATACTGTAGATAGTGTCACAGTGTGTGTGTGTGTGTGTGTGTGTGTGTGTGTGTGTGTGTGTGTGTGTGTGTGTGCAGAACTCACAGTGTGAGTGAATCCTCCTCTTGTTCAGTCAGTAACTCAGTGCAGCAATGAATGAGTCTGTTTCTATGTCAGTCGGAGCCACTGTGTTCCAACTTGTCAACTAATTCCACTTCTGGTCTTTTTCGTTCTCCATCCTGCGTATCAGGAAAATTTAAGCTGCAACAAAGTAACTTTCACTCGACAGCTGTGATGAATCAAAGTCTCAAACTGAAACTCTGCGTCTCGTTTCCCTCGACAGGATGAGAAAGCCAAGGCAGAGCAACGCTGATGTTCTTGTCTGAGCCGACATCTGAGTCATACGGGGATCACATTGTATTTTTATCAGCTGTATTTGGAGTTATTAATGTTGTTTAATAAAGCATAAAATGTGTGTGTGTGTGTGATGGAGCTGTCGATCTTTGATCCACAGCAGCAGTTCCCTTGTGAGTAACTCATTAGCAGGAGCTCGTCACATGAATGACTGCTGCAGAATACAAAAGCCGACCTTTTTATTTTGGTTTCCCTCCCATCAGTCAGCGGCACTGTGCAGTGAACAGCAGTGACAGTGATCCATCCATGACCCGCTCACGGCGGCAGAGAGCGGCCGTGAGCGGCCGTGGTTGCTGCTCGCATCTGTCCATGAGTGGGTGGCTGAGGAAAACTCCAGTGGACGTTGGGCAGATGTATGCTGGGTATCATGATGTTAGGGCTGCAGATAATGTTCATTTTTTATTATGAAGTAATTAATCAGTAATGTTTTGAATAATTGGTTTATTAAATTACATTAATACTCATCACAAATTCCCAAAGCACAAAGTAAGCTCTGGTAATATTTAATTTTTTCTGACCAACAGTCCCAAAGTCTTTCAAGTGGTAAAAACAGAGAGAAGCATCATCTTCATCACTCTGTCAGTCAGCTTTCACTGAACAGGTTCTCGTTCTGTGCACATGCTGCAGCTGACACACTGAACACAGCAGGGGAACTTCAGTCACACTTTGAGAAGCAGCAGACAGAAAAATAAACTTGTAATCTGGTGAGATTTTGATTCACTCTGTCCTTACACACACACACACACTCTGTGCTGTGCCGTCAGTCCCATTTGGAAGTCTTCCTCCTCGTGTACCTCTCTCCTTCGCTGTCGATGGCCTCATATAACTGCTGGTCGTTTTCTTTGGTGGCGTGCAGGTAGCCCAGGTAGCCCACACACAGGGTGATGGTCACCAGTCCAAACGCCATCACTGGTTTATTCTGCAAAACAGCACAGGTGTGTGTGACGTGACCGTGGAGGGTTAACGGGGAACCGACCTGTCAGCCTGAGGAGCGGTCTCATGTGAGGGTGAAATAATTCACAACGAAGTTAAAAACTCTGTACAAAGGCTGAGTTCAGCAGTGAAGTGTCCGTGTGAGTCTTACAGGTCTGATGAAGAGTTCCGGGTTGACCGCTCGGAACATTGTGGTGGTCTGCGCGCCCCGCAGCCCGGGGCTCCGGTAGCCTTTCCCCCCGGGACTCTCCTTCCCCTTACCGGCTTCTTGATCTGACATGTCGGTTCTAACGAGGGCGCGACAGCTCGTCAGAAAAACGTTTGAAGTCGGACGTGACAAATTAGTAGATGCTGAGCGCAGCCATGTTTAACTGCCAAAGACAAAGAGGAGAGGAACGAATATATGGGGCTTGAAATGTCACAGCGCCCCCAGTGGTCATCAACGGGAAACCCCGCGCTGGCTCAGTTCAAAGGAGCGCAGGATGGAGAGTTTAGATGCAGATGACGTGAGCGGAGGATCCCTGAAGCTCGTCATTAGCCCCGGTGTGATGTACATGATGCATTTCTACACAACAGAAACACTGACATGAAAAGAAAACGTCGAAATGAAAAAAAAAAACGAGAAATGCACAACTCCAGTAACGAGCCTACCTTCATCCACGAGCGTATCATCAAAAAACTCCAGCTGAACTCCTTTTCAAACATTTTGGACACATAATTCAGGAATTAAAGATGAGACCTTCATTTCTGAAGTGTAACAGCACAGTGTGGAAGTTCAAGGTGATTTGGTATCTTCACTGAAAAACTCTTCGTTCTGTACAAATGTGACTTTACAACAGAATCACAGTAATCACACAGGATATGATCAAGAATGTGCTGGTTGTGTTGTTCATCGTCAGTGTAATATGATATGACTCATCAAACTTTCACGTGTCAGGATAATGACATCAAACACCTGAGGTCTGTCTCTGTTTACCTGAGGTTATTCCATCGCTCTCCTCCCCCACACTGAGCCTGAACAGGACAGACAGCAGGTCTTATTTGCATTAGACAGCTCCATGGTGATGTCGTCTCTGTACACACACACACACACACACACTTCTGCACGTTGAGCAGGTGATCATAGGAAGGCTGTCACAGAGCTGTGTGTGTGTAATGAGAGTGGTTGGATAAGGTGCAGCACAGGTGAGCTGCAGGTGAGGACGCACAGCGCAGCCCGTCGCCATCACCTGCTCCCCCGGACAGGTAAGTTCCATCTGACAGAACTCTGCTCACCTTCTGAACAGCGACTGCGACCTTCAGCTGTCTGGGTTTTGTGACTCACATCAGGCTTTTATCCAGACGTTCAGCGGCTCCGTGATGTCACGTGGTGTTTATGAAGCTGTCCTGACTGCATCGTGCTGCTGTGCCTTAACTGACATGGTTACATCTGAAAGATTAAAATAATGAAGCCAACCATTTTACAATGGCCTGTTTTTTACTAAGTAGGCCAAACGTTTACCTGAAATCTCTCTCAGACATTTAAAGGCAGTTTTTTGTTTTTTCTTTGGTTCTGTGAATACACAGAAACACTGGACGCTGACGTTATGACCTATGAGTCTGTGTTAGGCTGTCTTGTTTTTAGACATTATATAACTACTTAAACAACACATGAGTACTCAGTGCTAACAGTTTGGACCATACCCTTCAGAGAAAAAACAAAAACATAGCTGAGACCACGCTCAGCTCCAAACTCCGCCTTCATTTTGGTATCTGGACGTCTAAATGTGTCCACAAACCGGTAAAATACATTGAGGCAAAATTCAAACGAGCCTGAGGGAAGCTCCCACAGCCACAGTCAGAATCAGGTAGAACAGGTGAAAAAGTATCAGACAAATGATTTGCAACAACAAAATCCTGTGAATTCCACTCACTGACAGAGTCTGACGGTCAGGGTCGCAGAGCAGTCGTAACAGCCGCCCTCCTCCTCACACGCCCTGAGCCGAATCTGTCTCTTTTGGCTGTTTTGCCTGCTTCTGGCTCTTTTGTCACCTTTGCCGATCCCTTGTCTCTATCACTTCCTGTCCTTTGCATCTTCTGCCAGCATGTCTCCTCTCACCACATCAAAGCTCCTCTTTGGTTTAAATCTTTTCCTTTTGCCTGGCAGCTTCATCTTCATCATCCCTCTCCTGTTACACCCATCTTCCTCCTCCTCACATCCTAACCATTGCGGTCTCTCCCCATACGTTGTAAGCCTTCCCTTTCACACCTGCTGAACTCTCCTCCACCCACTCCATCCTGCCTTCACTTCACTTCTCCACTCCACCCAAAGTCTTTCATCTCTTCTCCTGCCACCTCTGCACCCTGTATCCTCACCATTCAGATGCCCTCTCTCCCACAAACACACATTTCGCTGACGTCCACTCTTCTTCTCCCCCGTGCACACAGCCATCTCTCCCGGCGTCCCTCGACCTGCTCTCTACTCTCACCACAAATCACATTTTCATCCACGAACATCTTCATCCATCAGAGCTCACCTGTAAAAACCTGTCCACCATCACAAACAAGACAGAGCTCAGAGCCGATCTGCCTGCACGCATCACTCACACCTCTCTTTCATACTTTACTGCTGCTCCAAACTTTGGCAAAGCTGCAGCAGTGCTGGTTTCTGTTTGTTTGTACATTTGTTTGCTCTGCTGAAGCAAAGTACCTGAAGACAAGTCCTGCAGTATTATCTGACTTCTCTTGAAGAGTCTTGTGTCTAAATTGACATGGTAGAAATTCCTGAACAAATCTGTGCTCCAACAGTTTCTGACAGGGAGAAAAGAGACTCTGCAGCTACTTATGCAAAGAGTCAAGTGATCAACAGTGACATAAAGCACAAACTCACACACAAGACTGCAAGATATGAAGAAAGGAGGTAAATACCGACAGCATGACATGAGACCTGAACTCATCCTTCCCAAAATATTACCCACGTGTTCAGGGAGTTTTGTTGTCAGGCCATTTATTACACATTGAGCACACACTACATGAAACAGGCTACATAGATCTGAAGCTGTTGACTAATTTTCATGATGCGTAACAAAGGGAAATCATTGGCTTCCATGGAGCTAGCACATAGTGCTGTTTATAGAAAATGGTAAACAAATAAAAACATGTAAAAAGCACAGGAATATTTCTGTAACTCTGTTACCTCAAACACCCGACATCCTGTGCTACATTCAGTTCCAACTGCTTGTTCCCTTACAGGAAACTCAGTGGAAGATGAATTGGGGCTTTTTGGAAAATGTCCTCAGTGGGGTGAACAAGTACTCCACTGTGGTCGGGCGCATCTGGCTCTCTGTGGTCTTTCTCTTCAGGATCTTGGTGTATGTGGCAGCGGCTGAGCAGGTGTGGAAGGATGAGCAGAGGGATTTCGTGTGCAACACCAGGCAGCCTGGCTGTGAGAACTCCTGCTTTGACTACTTCTTCCCCATCTCGCAGGTGCGTCTCTGGGCTCTGCAGCTCATTATGGTGTCCACCCCGTCCCTGCTGGTGGCCCTGCACGTGGCGTACAGGGAGCACCGAGAGGCCAAACACAAGCGAAAACTGTACAAGGACAAAAGCAGCATTGACGGAGGTCTGTTCTGCACCTACACTGTCAGCCTTGTGTTTAAGACGGCCTTTGAGGTGGGTTCGCTGCTCGCCTTCTACTTTCTGTACGACGGCTTTGATGTGCCCATGCTGCTCCGCTGCAGCCAGGATCCCTGTCCGAACACAGTGGACTGCTACATCAACAAAGCCACAGAGAAGAAGATCTTCCTCTACATCATGGGCTGCACCTCCATCCTGTGCATCGCTCTGAATTTTGTGGAGCTCATTTACATTGTGTGGAAGCAGATGTGGAAATGCTTCATCAGGCGGTATGCCCCAGTGAACACAAGGCCTTTCAACCAGACACCTGTTACCACTGTCAACAGGTGTGTCTCCTCTGAGCCTAGAGTAAACACAGAGGCCAGCACCAAACACTCTGTATCCACAGCTGAAAACCAGCCGGGCCAGTCCTGAAAGAGAAGCCACAGACATCTCTGCTCACCTGACAAGCTAATGAAGACTCTGCTGGCAGGTGGCAACAAAAACGGGCAAAAAGAAGAAAGAGAAGGAGATGTAATGGTTCAACTGGCCTAAATTTAGAAACCTATGGTAGGATGCCTGACCTTTTTTTATTAGTTTGAAAGAAGTAACTCTGAATCTTAATCACCACTCAAATGATAAATGAACAAAATGCATTTACATTTTCATTTGTGTAACTCCTGACTGCATGAAATCTGCAGGTCAGGATTCAGTTTGAATGGACACAAAAATGTTTCAAATTTAACTCATAGCTGTAACTCAGTTGAACACCTCTTCCCTCTGAGCAGTTTATTTTCCAGTAACACTCATCATTCTGAGTACACACTAGCAAGCCTGTGGAAACATGTGCACCGTCGTCAGGTTGCAGGTAGCAAAGATGTTACAGTGAAGTCATCGGGGTTATCGCAGGGAAGGCCTGTTATCATGATGGATTTATATTGTGCACTGATCAGATTATTTACGTTTCAAGGTTTCTTTATATCGTCCCTGTGCTCCTTCATGTTTTCAGACACATCTACATAACAGCAGTACTACCTACCTGCATTAACACTGTACAGCCAAAGCTTTTGAAAATAAATCCGTGTAATTTGGACATGTTGGACTGTTGTTTACTTCTCACTAGTAATCATAAACATGCAGTGCCCAGCAAATATGTTGAGAAACTGTACAACCAGTTGTTGTTTACCACAGATAACTTTCCAATTAATCCATGTTTATATTTTAATTTACTTCATGAGAACATCCTACAAATGAACTGGAATAGCAAACCTCAGAGTTTCTCCTCTCAGGGCCTTCCTGCAGCCTCGGTGCTTGTTTCTGCATCTTTCCGCCTTCACTTTTATCTTAAATAGGTGAAAAGCTTCTCAGGTGAGTGAGATCAGGGTCCGTGTTCACAGAACATTTGAACTTTCCACGACTCCTGACTGTCACTAAAGCTCCTCACTCAGAGTTTTCTCTTCAAACCTGCTGAGAGCAACTTTACTGAGGAACTGGGAGAACAAAGAATAATAAAGTTTACTTATATTTACTTTATTCACTGATTTTTAAAAATCATTTGATAGTTCTATTGTTGGGACTTTAATCATTGTTTTTATCTCGCCATTTTTTTGTCTTTTTCGCTTTATTTATTTTTTAATTTTTTTTTCTTTGTGCTGTTTCAGTCACTTTGGGCAGCGTGTTTGTATGAAGGTGACGTATGAATAAAGTTGAGCTGAGTTACTGACGAGTCAAGTGTGCAGCTGATTGTCAGCCTGCATGCAGCTCGTTGATAATCAGTGTGTGTCCATGAAAGAAGCCTCAGTGTTTAAAATGCAGTAACTGTGGCTGACAGTGAAAACCAAAATAAAACTGGATGCAGGAAACACTTTTTCTTTCGCCCAACTGTATGAAAAGACAAATATTATCAAAGGGAAATTTGGAGCAAGAGAAACTTTAAAGACAATACAGAAGCTTGAGAGAATATTTGCATGGAAGTAAATGACACTTCTTTGAATACCTGAGGAAGAGTGTGAAAAAGCTGCTGCTCTCCACAGACTCAAAGGCCGAGATCGCTGAATTCAAGTGTCACATAAATGTCACAGGGTTGAAATCTGCCACGAGGCCCATTCTTTTCAATTTCACTCGACCACGATGTTTGTTCTGTGATTCAATCAGTAAAGTGAACATGAATGTACAGTGAATGACCCTTGTAATACATGAAATCGTAGATGACATTAACACATAATCTCTGATAGAAAATATCCACTGCATTTTTTAGGAGGCGGTTCCCCACTGACAGCTCTGTCAGCCAAAGCCTCACCGGTCTTCAGGAGGGGAGCACGGACCCAATAACAGTTTAGAAGCTCAGTTTCTTAACTCTTCCTAAAATGTTGACCTGATTACGAGGCAGACTGCTGGCAGCAGCCATCTTAGGATCCTTTGTGATTTGCTCTCGAGGACTTCTAACTTTTCACAGGTTTAGGAGCTGGTTTAGTGCTAAAATGCTTTGTGAAATACTCCAAAATTTTAGGAGTCCAAAAATTATAACTTGACACTTTTTTTGTCTTCACTGTTCTATGCAATATTTTGTTCGAAGTCTCGAATCAGAGCTGAAAGTCAAAAAAATGTAACCCCATCTTAATGCTTCATTTTAAATCCATCACTGTAATGACGTAAAATCTGTCTGTATCTATTTGGAACTGACTGAGCGCCGCAGCCATTTTGTTTACAATTAGATTTTTATGTTTTGGTAAATGTGGCACAGACTTCTTTCCCACATCTGGTGTGAAAAAATTCGACCCCATGGGACCTCATCAAATATGATGTTTGTCAGTTTCAGAGACAGAGAGACGGCACACCCGATCGTGGCGTGACGTCTGAACGGCGATCAGTGACAGAAGCAACTAACTCGGTGTTAGCTCTCGACATGTCCATGCTTGGAATGATTTTCACCTCTTTTAATCTGTTATTTCTCGTTCTGAAGGAACCAATAAACTGCTGAAGTCACAGCCATGTTAGCGCTGGTGACGACAGATGTAGTTCACTGAGCGATCTCACAAAAACTCACCATGAACTGGCACTTCAGCGATTTGTAAAACTCTTGTAAAACGACAAACATATTGGAGAATGAGGGCACAATTCAAAGAGGACCGAAAAATGATCTGTCTCTGTCCACTGACCACTGTGCAAAACTCTTCCAAAACAAGGTCCCATGGGGTCCAACGAAAGGGGCGTGGCTTAGCCACTCCATAGACACAAGACAAAAAGTTTAACCTTACAAATTACAGAATACTAAATGACAATTCAGCACAAGAAACCCATGTACTAGTTCTAGCTCATTCATTTTAATAATTGAAAATCGCCCACAAAATTATTTCCATTCAGTGTGCATGCAGCAGCTCCAAACTTTACATCATAGAAGGAATTTCAAATTGTGGTGTGTAACTAACAAAATGGCAAAAGATGCGAACGAGTCCACCTGGTCGTAAAAAAAGCTGTTTGTTTTATAGTAAGACTGCTGGTGGCAGTGACTGATTTCAAACTATATACACGACGCACAATCGACATCTTTAAATCACAAACTACACACGACAATATAATCCATTTCAAAGTCCGTTTGTTTTGTACGTCCCACAGGGATTATTAAGACACCAACAGCTGATGCCATTTCTCAATTTTCAGCAAAATTTTTAGATAACTTTTTGACTTCAGAGTCCATAAATAAAAACATGCTATACACTATTCTATAAAAAAGACAAAAGTTTTACGGACAATGTTACAGCTTATTTCCAAAGAACCGTTTATCTTAATAACAGGATGTGTAAAAAAACATGAAGGGCACCAGTCTGCAGCAGATATTACTCATTCTAGTCCTGAGATTCCGCTTTTCAAAAACACCAACAGAAAGATATGTTACTCATCCTTTTCCAATACCACTGCGGGCTGCATGTCCTGCAGCTGTTTCAACATGAGGTCAGTGACACTCGAGAAGGCCTTGTCTAAAATTATTTTAACCTTGCTCAGTGATTTCAGATTCTGACGGTTGCTGAACCTGACGCAGATGTCTTTGATGTTCAGGTTGGATGTTTTTCGCCACGTTTCTGGAACATCAACCTTCCTCTTCAAGGTATGAGCACATTTACTTGACTGTTCCAGGAACTTTAAGAAGGACATTTCAAATCCCATCGGTTTGAAAGAAGCCAGAGGAGCAGCCTGCTCAGCCATCTCCTCCTGCACTGCTGTGGGACAAGAAGAGTCTGATTCATCGTCCCGGCTGTAAACCACGTCAGTTTTGGTTGTACGCGGAATTTTCTTGCGTTTCCCTATTTTTTCAGTCAGTTTTCGGGGACGTCCTCGTTTGCGTTTGAGCATCACAGAGCCATCGGAGCTTTCGTCATTCGACACCTTGCTGTCAAGCAGAGCAACAGGGACCCCTGTTGTTGACCTTTTGCGCAGGACAGGCTTTGAATATCCGTATTCCCCTCCTTCCAGACCAGTGTCTGCTGTGGCCTCGGTGTCTGACAGGTCCGAGTTGTTGTCTGATTTGGAATCATCGCTTCTGATGGAGCGGCACTTCTGCCGGGGAAACTTTTTGCAGAATATAAAATGACTCCTTTGCTGTTCCAGGTACTTTTCTGACAGTCCGTGTCCCATGTAATGTTTTAAAATGCTCCGCTCCGATTTCATGACTGACTCACAACCTTTAATCATACAGGGGTACTGCAGAGGGAATTTCTTGGTGCACAGTGAAGACGCCTCCACTTTGGATTTCAAGGAGGGTTTTCCAAAGTTAGTCCAGTGGTTTTTTGCCTTGTTTGTTCTCTTTGCGTTATGCGCTCTCCGCAGAATCTTTTTATTGCTCTCAATGTTTTCCTTTCCATTACTTGTCTTGCTAATTTGGTAATGCAGTGTCTTTGAGCTCCGTTTCATTCCCTCTTCTTTTATCCGTTGATTTTTTAGTTTGGGCTTGGGCAGATCCTGATGCTTTTTCATGACGTGCCTGAGCAGGTTGGACTTTGTGGCATATGAACGGTCACATCCTTCAAATTCACACTTAAATGAGCCATTTAACTGTTCGTGTTTGGCCAACTTCATATCTTTATGCTGTTCTTTGATGTGTCCTACGTACTTCCAGAAAGCAGTGAAGGATGCTGTGCATCCCTGGTGGCCACAAGTAAACCTGCCAAGCTTAATGCTGGACAAGAGACCTCCAACCTTATCAAGACTGAATTCATGCAACTGAAGGTAATGCTGCAAAAGGTTGGGAACTTCTTGGAAAACTCGGGAGCAGTCTTTGACTTGGCATCTGAATTCAGAAATGTGGGGAATGTCTGCCTCGGGATCCTGCTCGTCGTGGCCCATTTCTTCATCCAGTCCCTCACTGTGGTCGTGCTCTTTGTTCACCTCCAGTGCAGACAGAGCAGACTGGTGAACAGCCCTGTAGTGGAGGATCAGATTGTGCTGGATGGTGAAGGCTGCCACACAGCCTTGATGAACACATCGATACGGTCTGTATGGACTCATAGCATCACCTGAGCTCAGCTTCTTCTCTTTTGTCTTCTTAGTCATCTCTATGCTCGGCTGTACTGCTGCCTGCCTGTTGATAGACTGTTTGCTGAGATACGCAGGCCCGTTAGCCTGAGGTACTGAAGTTTGCAAAGGAAGAATAACAGTTAAACGACTATTATCTTGGAATTTCTGGTAGGTTATGTCCATGTTAGATCGTGGCACAAATGCCTGTGATGGGCAGTCACGTTTTGCTGCATCTTGGAGTGAATGCAGACGTTTTCTGTTCTGCTGAGCAGCTGGACACTGGTTTTGAAAAGCAGCAGATGTAGCAGTTTTGGCCTGTATGCGCTTCAAATCTAAATCTGCAATTTCTTTGGCTGATAATTTATGA
>JAPZDX010000010.1:57232-76822 GCA_029783625.1 Naso annulatus | reverse complement strand
GAGCAGTCCTTTCAGGAAGCAAAGCCACAAGAGGCAGAGTGCCAGCAAAAGGTAAGATAAATATCACTTTTCTACACGTCAAATTGAAATAACTTGCTAGAAAAAATAAGTAAATGTACATGAATATGTAGAAAAGCATATTTGATTGTTTGTATTTGTTTTTTGTTTTTATTTATATACTAAAACTGTGTTTTTTCATTCATTGCCCCAGGGCAACATCATGCAGATGTAGCACTTTTGTTAGGGCAATATCATACCAATGGATGGAGATGTCCTGGGATAGATCATTTGCACCATACTCAATGTTTTTGCTGTACTCTCTTCTATTGCTTGTAGGAAATGGATTCAAGGACATTTTACGGCCACAAAAAGTTAGAAAACGTTAGGGACATTCCATCCGACAGTGAGGACATTGAGCTTGAGGAGGAAAGTGAGGAAGAGTGGACCCCAGAATCAGGTTTGAGAACCAGGTAGTAGGTCAGGGGCCAGTCAGGGGCCAGTCAGTAGAGTAACATATGTAATGAGTTTGTGTCTGTTTGTGTGCGCATGTGTGCAGTACATGTGTGTTTTCTGTGCGTGTGTGCATCTGTGTGTATATACACGCTAAGTGTTCCGGTGTGTGTGTGTGTGTGTGTGTGTGTGTGTGTGTGTGTGTGTGTGTTAGCCTGTACAAAACACTGAACATTGAAAAGAGAGACTTTTAACACGATGTGATGGAGATTCTTGCAGCATTTTGTGACAGTGAGCTACAAGAGCAACTCACTTTGATTAAACTTCAGTAAGAACGACAGAATTATGAGCAACTTTTGAAAAGACTGACGCAGACTGTTGCCTTTATGTCGACTACAAGATCTGTTTGTCTGTGAAATGTTCTCTGTGTCAGATCAGGCAATCATCATTAATTCTTGCCGTGTTGTTGCTGAGGGACATGACAGACCACACGTTGCTCCCCGCCCAATCATCGTTTGCAGACTTTAATGACATGTGTGATGTCACCAGACAGGAAGTGTTCTCCGCTGGCTTCCCAGGGAGAGAATGCGAATAGCGGTGTGTACGATTCTTGCTGGTTTGTGCTCGGAAAAGTCTAAAAAAAGAAAAAAAAATAGACTGTGGACCCGTCTTTGGGTCACCCAAAGAAACCAGTGTGGATTGGCCTCGTTTCTTTCAGCAGAGCGCTGTCATCTGTGCTCCTACTGGTCAACGTCACCGAAGGTAAACAAATTTGAACATGCTAGTCTTTCTGTTAGGATGTCGTGAGGCGTCCTGGATGCAGCCTTGGTTGTCGTCCATTATGACACACGACACGAGATCAAACAGTGGGTTGGCGCGCTTGATGCTTATTGATCGTTTCTGAGCCCACCAGACGCCCTGCGTCTCCCGCGTCAGGCTGTTATCGAGCTCATATCGTGCAGTCTTATCACGGCGTTAGGAGATACTGTGCAGCAGTCGCCTCTGAAAAGGTGCAATGAGAACATTCGACATTCATCGCAGTTTATGAAATCTCCATGTTCCTGTGTGTCAGAGAGAGAGCTTTGAAGAGCTGACCACGGGCGGGACTTTTTTCTCCTCACTCACTACGTTAACATGCACAGTGAAGTCGAGCTGCGGTTACAGATTAAGCCTCTTATGGACGACCATCTTTGTCCCTGTTTTCATGCGCTGAGGGAGAATTGATTAATTGTTCAACTCCGCTACAGTAGGCGGCGATATGCCCGGTTCAGTCAGTTGCTATTTGACCTTCTTCAAGTTAGGCAAACAAACTGCAGACAAGTTAGCAAGCAGCTAGCGAAATCCTTGTCGAACAGTGAAAACCTGGACAACTTTACAGTGCTGTATACTTCATATTTACACTTTACTTTTGGCACTACTTCAATGCATGCTTCCCACTGTGCTTAAGAGATTTTTGTTTTCTTCCCAGCTTTCCTCTCCTAATTTATGCTGTTCGAGTTCCGGGTCAAAGACGCCGTGGGGACTGTTGCAGCTGACCTTCCATCCAAAAAACAGTCAGACCACAGTAGGCTGGGAAGACAGCTGACGCGCACTCCAATAATCCAACATCACTCCGAGACTCTGTTTCTGTCACTTTATTTTTAATATCATGACGCCGTACACAATATACTTGTCTTACGTTCGTCGAGCAACAAACAAAAAAATGACAAAATACACACTTCCCTGCTAATATCACGGTCAAGAGAAAATTTCACTCCCCGCACTCACCCCACTCCACGTTCAGCAGCCTCTGTGAGCCCGCAGGTGAGTGCAACCCTAAATTAACTCTGAGTACACACCCACAGTGACACTCCCACCACTCAAGCACCCATGTAGTGTGTACACACACACCCAATCCAAGAGTAAGCCAAGACTTACATATCTGGCTCCTACAGGGACTATTGATCATGTGCAGATTGCTTAGATCAGTCCAGGCCCGGTTGAAGCGTATACATGCAGGAGTAATTCAACTCCCAACTGCATCATCTGGGTGTGTTAGCTCCACTTTGAGAATTTCGATTTAGTACGATTTCAGTTGGACTAATGTGTTTACATGCATTTTAAAAGTCCGGTTTTAGCCGGACTGACACGATAAACTAATTTTCTCTAACGTCATGTAAATGTACTAAGTGACAATGTAGTGAGATTTCTCACCTCCAGGTCTGAGACCCATGTGCTGCTGCCCATCAAGAACGAAGCCTCCCATTGGCTGGCCATCTGGACTGTAAGTTGTACCCTGACTTACTGTGAGAAGAGAAGCAGCAATGTGGAAGAGAACAGACCCAAGATTCTCTGCTTCAAACACAACCATCCTGCACCGCCCTCATCTGTTCATTGTAAAACATCATCTGTCTCACATATTCAGCTCTAACTCATTCCACCTCTCTGTGGCTGCAGTGGACGTCATATGTGATATCAGTTAGAAATCACCTTCATGTTGCTTTTACCCACTCAGACTACACAATGGAAGGACGTGTTCGGTAGCTTTACCTGCTCTGTTGGACTGGTCGATCATCGGTTGGACTATTCGCCTCCTTGCATTGATAAACCTGCGAAACAATGACATCACTTGAACTCCTTGATGATGAACAAAAAAAGCCATTAAACTTGAGTGGAGAAAAAGTTTCTTTTTATTTAAGCTTCTGCATGTAGTTTGCGTCACTTGACAGAAGTTGTGGCTCTTTGAGGAGCTCCTTCACGTCCTCTCTACAGAATCCTCTCTGCCTGAACACCTGCAGTCCCTTCATATCAGCGGTGTCACTTTTCACCGCATGCAACAGTCCAAACGTGTCTAAGCTGCTGCATGCTGTTTTTCATTTTTATTGCTGTGTTCAGGATAATGTAGGCATACTGCGGCTCAGTGTGTTCTTAACAGTTTAATCAAGGACTCGTGCAAACCGCTGCACATGTGACGATGCAGACGGACAAAACTTAGTTTAGAGAAACTTACCAGTTGTTCACTTGAAGGATGGTGAGACCTGTGTCCTGTGCTAGCTGCTTTTTCTGCTCCTCTGAGGGGTACGGGTGCTGTGTGGGACAAAATAAAAAAAAAATCCAACAAACGTCAAAGTTTCAGCTGGAAACGATTTGTATTCAAGTAGGGGACTCAGCACGTAGAGCCGATTTTAAGAACAGGATCTTGTCCTTCCAGTCAGGAAGTCTTTCTCATGCACAGTGAAAACAGAGACTGATCGCAGTCTGACACCCTGAACACTTCAGGCTGAAGGTGTGTGTGCTGCTGTGTGACAGTAACTCACATTATGTGACAAACAGCTGTGTGGAATGGACCCCCATCACCCACAACCCCCTGTTCCCCAGCCTCAGTCCCTCCACTGACACTGTGTGTGTGTGTGTGTGTGTGTGTGTGTGTGTGTGTGTGTGAGTGACAGTGGGAGGAGGGCAGCAGATGGTAAACAGGGGTAACCCGTGTACTGAGAGCAGCCTCCGTCCTGCTGCTGTCGGGCTGCAGCCGCCCCGAGTTCATTAGTGAACGATGAGCTTCACACACTTCATTTTAAAGCTTCCCTTCAGCTGCACACACACACACACACACACACACACACACACACATAAATTATGATTTGTTGACTGATGAAGAATTTGACTGTGGACCATGGTATGAAGACTCATATGGACACAGTCACACACAGCTAAGCTGAGGTAGCCTTGTCTTGATTCACTCTCTAGTTAACATCGTGTTTACATGTTGTATGAAAATCTATGTTCATCCGTCTAAACTAAAACATCACTGATGTCATCTGTCAGTGTTGACCTGGTCTGTGTCCGCCGCCTGAAATTCAGCCAGCTAGCTTGTTAGCACCCAGCTAGCAATGATAACTCAAAAAATGATTAGTCTTTATTTTTCTCAAAGGTTTTATGCAATTTATGGTTTGTTTTTTTGTTTTTTTGTTTTTTTAAGAACAAATCATCACCTGCACAAAGACACAGAGGTGAGTATTGGTAATCCAGGTGTGTAAAGAGCATGCTGACACTTTGAGCTTTTCCTCACTGTCCAAAATGTAAAAATAAAGTTTTTTATTGTTTTGATAGAAATAAAATCTTGTCCACACACAGCTTCATTTCCCGGCTCAGCGATCAGCAGCCGAGCTGTCAGCTGTCAGGAGAACACGGAGCGGACGGCTGCACACTGCTGATTACAGGAGCAAAATCCTGAATGCAGGAACTAAACCTGTTGTCGGAGCAAAAACTGCTCATGAAAACTTGGTTAAGATCAACAATTAGAATGACTCTGTCTCCTACCATAATTAGATTCTGAGGGACTTTTACACGAGGACGGTGTTGTAATGGCAAACCATGTAATTAAATGTTTAATCTTAAGTGAGAAAACAGCTCATTTCAGTTGACTCTGAACACTCGTGACCTTCAGTGGATTCAAGCTTTGCCACCCAAACTCAAACTCTGGGATCAGTCTTTGAAAAGGGCTAAACGCAGGTTGCATAGAAACCAACAGTTATGTTCAGGCTAATGGGCCGATAATGAATAATATAATGAGTCCAAACCTTTCACAGCTGCTTTCTCTATAGCCTCCTCAGAAGGGGATCTTTTAAGGGTCTCCAGAATGGCGACAAAAGCAGGCGGCCACGACCAGCCGCGGACACGCCCCCCTCCCCCCCTCTTCCCTCCAACGGCCTTCCAGCCGCGGGCCTCACACTACAACATCTGACAAAACATAATCCTGCTCCTTTCACACCCTCAACAACTGATGAATGCTTGATCGCTTGGGTGTTGCAATAGGCCTTTCAGAGGCCAAAGTCCCCTTGCACACTTTTCATCGGCACATCCTGCCACGGCAAACACTTGTGCTTAACAAATTAGCCCTAAAAGGGGATAGGGAACAGAGAGGGGATAATTCAATTATCCTCCTTTTTTAACTGGAAAATCTAAAGGTGGTCTTTGGAAGGAAGGGATTACTCAGAGTACAGAACCTGTATGGGCCAATGACAAACCAAACAACTGAGGGGTTATAACATCTAAGAGTGAAAGAGGCGGAACACAGAGGAGGCAGCAGCAGCACTGGTATCTTTAGGAACTCGGCTAAATGCTAAAGCTCTCCTCGTGGGGGTTTGTTTCCCACAATTACAGAGACTTGAACAGAAGGCTTCTGATGTGGATTTCTTAAGAAACACAGGACAGAGTTTTCAAAAACCTTTGGACAACAATATGTCTTTGCTCCAATATTTTACAAAAAGCATGAACCCCGTTTCTGGATGCCTTTGGGACATCTAGCATCGGCTCACTCCTGGTTGAAGAGCATCATTCAAACAGCTGTTGGCCGGTGGAGACGCTCAGCTTGGACAGCACTGTCTCTGCATTAAGACCATTTCTGCACAAGTGCTGAGACACAGTTATTTTTGAAACACTTCAACATGTCCAGAGAAAACAGAGACAATAATCTGTGATATTCCCTTATGCTCAGAAGGTAAAAAACAGCTAAAAGCAGAGAGTGCTGCCACAGCGGGCCAATAACTGCTGCTGTTGGAGGGTAATGTACGGTGAGCTGGGCCGTGATTGGTTGAGGCTCCTCCTTTTGTTAGCAGAAAATAATGGCAGCCTGGTCAGAAACGATCTCATAGCTAAGCACGACACTAAAATCTGTCTCTGAGAACACTGGAGGTGATGTAGACACACAGAGCAGTTTTGTGAGCTGAACCTCTCGCAAATATTTTGTCATGAAATGGTGACATGATTCCATGTCTGTTCATCCAGTTTGTTTACTATGATTGGATGATTTTGTTGTCTTCCTAGGAAAAAAAATTGTTCCCCTCAGGATGGAGGGCAGACATAAAAAACAATGTGCTCATGAAGTCAGTGGTCGTACAGACAACAGAAATTAATCACCTGGTGGACCTTTGATGACAGATGAGTGCAGTAAAATAAAAATGGTTCATTTGCAGAAAGAAGCCGCGCTGTGAGTGTCAGTGTGAGGTTTCTGCTGCAGAGGAGAAGAGAAGCCACAGCAGATTTCCTTACTGTGAGGTGTTGGAAGAGCCACGCTCTCATTATGTTTGTGGCCACTTTGGGGAAGATGCCTCGTTTCTTCTGCCTCTTCTTGTCCTGATCGTCCTCGTCTCCCGTACCCGGTGATGCCAAGCTATTGTCGAGGCCGTCTCCTAAGATCAGAGAGAAAAAGAGTCGCGTAATGAGAAAGCTTTAATGTGCCTTCGTCGCCTTCGCCCTCCTCCATGCAAACGTGCCATTAAGGGGCAGACAGAGGAAGATTATGTTCCTTTAACACTCTTCCTCTCACCTCTGCTCCCCGGCCGCTGGATAACGAAGCGGAGTTTGTAGTGTGGGAGCTCAATAACAGCAAAAGCTATTAATTCAATGTGAGCTGTGCGTTTGACATGAGGTAATGACTGGAGGGGCTGTCCGCTAACATGAAATAATGAACGTTCTGGCCGCAGTCCGACTCCACGCTGTGTTTTTTTTATTTATATGTGACCTCTGTTTGAAATAACACTAATGAGTTCCTTGGAAGTCAAATGAAGAAACGACAAACAAAAACTCTCATCTCGTCTGTGAATAAAGTCTGAGCCCGATGACATCATATCCTGTGCTGTCTGATGTCGGAGGTGAGTTGTTCAGGTAGAGGCACAGGGAGGGGGTTGTGAGTGGGAGGGGCAGAGCGGGAAGCCATCACGCTGGCTTTCCAATGTGTTCACTGACCCAACACCCCCACCCCCCCCCACCCCCCCCACATCTGTGTTGGACCGTCTATGGATCCTGCCATTAGCAGCATCCCTGTTTGATTCCAGCAGGAAGCTGGCGTGCGTCGAGGCAGGAGGCTTCCTTTAAGCTGAGATTTCCGCCTCTGCTGGCGAACTCGCTCCATCTTGCACCACAAGGGGCACTGGGCTCCCTCTCCCTCTCAGCCATTAATTGTGCATCAGCCGAGATGATTTACTTTTAACAGTGGTGGTTATTTTTCTCGCCCTCAGGGCAGAGAAGCCTTGAAAGCTTGCCTGGAGGGCATCTGAATAATGTATCTGAGAGACTCCTCCCCCGAGGCGGGACAGGAACCCTACTTTTCTTAAGATTTGCCCCGGCATGTCTTTTTGTTTTTAGAAATGCATCAATCAAACGCGCCTATATGAGCCATACTTATGCATAAATATTTCAGCTGATGAATATTGACGTTAAAAAGAAACCCTTCTAAGGTTGGGGGCTCGGAGGGGTGGGGGCGGGAGTTTGGACGGATGGTGTCCAGCTCTAAGTAACAGACAGGGTGCAGAGTTCACGACGCTCCTGCCTCGTCCACTGCCTCTCCTACAGCTGTCAGTTCAGTCGCTCCTTCAGCGAAGACGACACGTTCCTGTTTATAAAAGTGCCGACAGCCATTACAACACACGAGCAACTCCTAAAACCACAGAGTTAAAGAGCGATAATAAAAAAATAATTATGTGAGGACAAAGCCAAAAACAAGCCATCTTCCTCTTCAAGTCTTCTTCAAAAGTTAACACAAACTTTTTAAAAGTAAACTGACGAAGAATCTTCATGTAACCGATGAGGCTGATGAACCTT
The DNA here is from genome assembly GCA_029783625.1 of Naso annulatus. Classification (NCBI taxonomy): domain Eukaryota; kingdom Metazoa; phylum Chordata; class Actinopteri; order Acanthuriformes; family Acanthuridae; genus Naso; species Naso annulatus. Next base: position 68,791 of record JAPZDX010000010.1, on the reverse strand, counting down.
CATCTCAAAGAGCTAGACCAATCAATATATACCAATATATACATATCAATATTATCATTATCACCTATACAGACGGATGGACGGACAGACAGACAGGGACAGACAGATAGATAGAAAGTATATTTGACAGTATCATACAGTATTTGGTACTGTAGTATTTTGATTGTCAAAGAAAAAAAGAAAGAAAGAACATGAGTCAGTAATTCTAATTATATCTAAGCGTGGCATGCTCATGTCCCCTCCGCCCCCATCCGCCCCCCTCCGCCCCCCTCCCTGGTCCTCCTCCTCTGCTCTCCTCTGCTCATCCCTCTTTCTTCTGGTCCAGAGGAGGGAGAGCCGCGGGGCAGATCCTCTGCTGCACTAATCGCTTCTGACTGTTCTCCAGCAACTTGGCCAATCTAACCAGTGTGTGACGGTGAAGTCTCAAAGTCGCACGCCCCTGTTCGTCTCCCATGCCCCCCTTTACCCCCGCACCTCCCGCCAACACCCCCTCCCCCCACTCCTCCCCGCCTGGCAGTGTCTGCACGCGTGACCCCAGAGGGGTTGGGTGGGGGGTGGGGGTGGGGGGTAGATGGAGGGATGGGCATTACCGCAGGGATGGCTGGAGTAATGCCGCAGGGCAAAGAAGAAAAACACATAAAAACAGCACCCGAAGATATGAAGAGAAGTCTTCCTCATCCTCTCTGCTTCACTTACATTGTGTGTGTGTGTGTGTGTGTGTGTGTGTCTAATTGTATCTACTTGAAGTGCTTCATTAAAAAATATTTTCAATCTGCCTGTTGAATTCAAAATTCAAATTCAGATATTGGCAGTGACATTAATAAAAGTTGGATTTGACTGAACAATCAACAATAACATAATTTAACTGCAGTAATGGTGACGTTTTAGAACTCTGAAGGCTTGTCGGCATTCTGCACACTTAATTTTTACTTTAGCTCTCTGCCTGGTGAATAATTTCACTGGTTTTTAGTGAAATATCCTCGTTCATGTCAGATATTGTTGATATTTGAAACCAAATATTTCTTAAATCTCCTCCTACTACCCTCTCATTTTATCCTCAGCAGTCTCTGCTCCTTGGAGCTGAAATTCGAGGACATCAGTGGATGTCATGTCCATGAGACAAAGTGTGAAGTGGCTGGCAGAACTGATTGCAACACTCCCAGCTGCATCAGTGATGCAAAGCCAGCGTGGTCTATCTAATGAGCTCGGCAGGGCCCTGATCCATCATCACTGACACCTTGCTGCCCCTCCCCTTATTAGACATGATACACAGCCCTAAATGGAGTCGTCTGGAGGGTTTCCAAGACAGAGGGAACGGTCAGTGTGAGGAGGTGAACATGCAGATTAGAAGCTGTTGATGGGGACATGCAGCTGGTTAAGGCCAAGCAGTTTGCACACACTGCAGTGGAAGGTTCTGCTCTACGGATGAGTTGCACATGCAAGATTTCTCTTTGGACACAGGCGCTCTTTCTGTGCACAGTGTGGGAGTCCATTTGCATTTCACTGTGAACTGATTTATCTCAGTGTAGGTGACAGTGTGAGTGTCCACACCTGACTTTATACAACTACAACTGTCATCTCCCTCATAAACCAGGAGAGGAACAGAATTCTGTCATATCAGCTACGGCTGACCCACAAACGGTGAGAGGCAGAGACAGCACATCACAACTGCGTGTAAGCAGCTGAATACATCTATTGGTCACAGAAACTCAGAGTCACTGATCAGAAGACAAACTGCAGGCTCTGTTCAGATTTCCAGCAGCATGTGTGGGGCTACAGGCCAGCTGCAACGCTGCATTAATGCACCAGTGCAAAGACTGTTGCAAAAGCCGTGCAGTGTCCCTGTTCACTCGGAACATTTCAGAGCACAATGAACAACAACACAACAACAACATGACAACGACCCTGCAGCTTTTTGTTTTTAATGCAGAGGCAGGAAGGATCCTGTGCTACACTGATCGCTTCAGCACCTTGGCTCATCCAACCCGTGTGTGACCATCAAGCAGCACCGCAGAGGACACGTCTGAAAGGTCAGCAGAGTGAAGGGCTAATTCCATCAGTTAAAACAAAAAAATTTGAAAACATTTTTTAAATGAATGAAGCTCCTCAGCTTGTCAGGCATCTGCTGTTTCAGGATACTTTAACAACAAATATTACAGGGACGACTACAGAAATGTGCAGCTGATCATTTGATTTTCACGTTAAAGGCTCTGCAGCTGATCCATTCCTAACCCCGAGGCATGTACCGGGCTGCAGGTAGATCTCCAAAAACACACCACATACGTGAGATCCACAGCGTGACACAGAAACTGTGATGTCATCGGCACGTCAGTGCCTCCACCTCGCCACATTCCTTCCTCCCAGCTCTGGATGTGACAAAAAGATGCAACACATCCTGTTCCTCACATTCCATTTATCAGCACAAGTGTGCAGGATCTTTCGGAGTCCCCCCCGCTGCCTTTTGTTTTATGTGGCTCTTTGTGATGTACATTTCAGCCTCCTCCCTGACCTCCCCCAGACCCCCTCCTAACATTCCTGGGAGAGCTGAGCCCCTTCAGCTGTGGTCAGCGGCAGTCACCCTGAGGTGGAGCTGTTACGAAAGCGCTCTCTGTGTATTACACCGCGTACGAGGCCACAGAAACCCGGGAGCCCTCGGTGAAGCAGGTAACCACGAGCAGCAGCCGTGCAGTGGATGGATCATGTGTCTGTGGTTAGCTGGAAGCCACGCTGCCACCACTGCAGGGTTCCCAAATGACAGCGGATTTTAAAAGGTTTCATCAGAGCATGCAGACATGACTAATGACATGAGGACAACATCGTCACTTCCTGAGTTCTGTGGACTTGTCATTAATAATAATCATTATGCCGAACAAATGCTTTGAGAGCCTCAGGATGATTTTTGTCATTTGAAAATCTGAATTTTGTGAGTTTTGTTTGATCTTTGCGTGCAAGAGAATTTTGTTGTTGCACTCAAATAAAAATGTTGCCATCACTGAATAACTTATTTAATTTTTTGTCTGGGCAGCCACAACAAAAGCACTGAGGCAAAAACTCACAGTGTGGTGGCAGAGCTTCTGGCCTCCTGCCCATCAGGAGCGAGAACACTGCGAGCACTTCAGCATCCTGCCCAAAGACACTCGCACATGCAGGCTGAACCACCTACGACATTGTAACTCTGACGGCCATCGACCAACCCCGAATGAGAGTAGCATGTGACACCTTTAACTGTGCTGCGTGTCCTTCCTGGCGCATGTTCTGCTCTTCCCTGGCATAAGAATAGATTAGAAACAAGGCAGAGAGACTCGGGGAGAAGCAGCAGGTAGCATGCAGCAGATCCTGCAGCGGCAACCCCAGCTCTGATCATTCTGCCCTCTCCCTCTCCTTTGTTCCTCATACTTAAAGTGCTCTGTCCTTACATCCCTACAGGGGGCATTCTGCAACCCCCTCCCCTCTGCATTCTCTCCCAGGTCAAAGGGGCACGGACCTTGGGTTTTCCCCCCACTGGTGTTTAAAAAAAGCCTGAAGGAAAGAAGCGTTTCACAATGGCCTTTCTGAGCTCGCTCAACAAAGAACTTGTGGATATGAAAAGGTGAATAGAGAACGATTAAACAAACATGCTAAACTGTCGGGTAAGCTAAAAGGCTTTAATCATTTTTGAAGCTATCAGGTGTAAAGTCAAAAGAAGAGCGTTGATTTGCTTCTGACTGTCTCTTAATCCTCTGAGTCTGTTTTGTTTTGCTAAGCATCCTCCCATTGTTCTCGTCGATGCTCCGCTCCTTGATGCCTGATGGGCAGAGGGTGGAAAGTTGCTTTAAAGTCCATTCTATTTTTACTGTGCCCAAAGGGGAGAAAAACAAAAACAAGCAATAAAGCCCTCATAGTCTCCAATTAGCACATCAGAAATTGCATGAACTACAGGAACAGTACCACGGGTAACATGAGGAGAAGAAGAAGAGCTTGAAGGCTTCAGAGAAAGATGACAAACTCTGAGGATGTGTCTGCGAACGGACTGTCCAAGTCATTCAGTTCCAATTACATGGATGAATCACTCCTTTGATTTTCTTACTTAAGAGACTTCATCATTCACATCGGTTCAAAACAAAGAGTGATTTTCAAATGCAGAGGCATCAATGTGCAAAAAATCACCGCAACTGTCTGAGAATCTGTCATTTGGAAAACTTAAGGGAGAATGTTGTGTTTTTATCAAACTGTCGACAAATTCCACAAAAGAGCGAAACCAACAACGTGTCAGTTTGTTTCTTAGCCAGGATTTAAATATCTGATCATAAATCAAATCCTGACTCACTGTCTCCAGATACACTTTACAACATGCTGCTCCAATACAACCTCTAACTGAAATACAGATTATATAGACTATAGATAGATAATATATAGATCACTGACAAGTCAAATGCTATAATATGGAGGACATGTACTAACTGTCCACGTAGCGACAATCTGTCACTCTCCGTATTTTCTGATGTTACAACCTGCTTGTATGGCTCATCCTAAAAACAAAATGCTCACAAATATTAAGATCAAATATTAATATCAGTAATATCAGTAACTTCCTTAAGTAGATGGATTTGTTTTTCCAAATGTTTCTCAGACATTAAAACTAATTGGGAGGATTTTGGTGGCAGACTGATGTTTCAGCTCTTCAGGTTAAATGCACGCTTAGATTAGAAGGATCAGTTACTATCAGTGCTAAAGTAACTGGATTCACACACACACACACACACACACACACACACACACACATCCTCCAGTCACCAGGCAGCAGTGTCTATGGATCAGAAAAGGTCACAGGACAGTCAGAGCTTTGATATGAAAGAGGACGCAGGAAGCCTGCGGACGCTCTTACCGAGTTCACTGGTGTTGTCTCCACTCTGGGACACGTGTCCCCCACTGGATGGACCCGGGGTGCCCACAGAGGGCGTGGAGTGGGCGTCATCCATGTCTCTCCAGGACGCTGGGTTCTGAGAGGTCAGAGAGAGGTCCACACACCAGGGGACAGGACATGAGGAAACAGGGGAGAAGAGGAGAGGAGAGTGAAAATGGATGAGGACGATCCAGTCGGTCCAGCTTGAAGTTTCCACAGATAGCTGGGTGGCATGATCAGCACAGGAAGACAGCAACCACACTGTCCAAAGTGTGAGACAAGAACTTTACCATTCTGTCCAAGAGGGACATACAGATGTCTCTGCAAAGAGGGCAGGAGTTTGGAGGAGAGTTCAGTGCAGCGTGTAGCCGTCCTGTGCTCTGTTTGTGTGGCCAATGTCGGGACAGAGCCAGTATTTATTGGTGTGAGTGCCGTGCCTCTCACACAGCCGAAAGCCTAAACTCAACAACAGAGCTGCCTCTTCAGCCTCTCTGCGTCAGCTGTTTGCCGGATGGCGATCAGATGAAGAGCTCAGCAGATGACAACAAGAAGCACAAGGACAATGGCGCAGTGTGAATGAGGCCTCTCACTCTTTTCTTATCCACACACACAATAATTACAACTCCTCAGTGCACACAGCAGCTCAGAGAGGCGCCATGTGTTTCCATGTTTGTTAAGCTAATGAAGCTTTTACATCTGTTAAAACCCAATTAACAGGAACGGAGGATCGTGTCCGCTCGTCAAGGCTCTGACGCATTCATACACAGACATACACGCTGATGTTCTGCTCAGGTAAAATAACTCACTGTAAAGTTAAACTGCTGCTGCACACGATGGGCAGCGGCAGCAGCAGAGAGAAGCTGAAGACAAATGCTCACAAAATGCACGTTTATGTTTTACTCCAAATTAGGAGACATCTTAAATGAAGGGTTTCTGTTCTGTTCTGTGAACGTGACAGGCTGACTGTTTCTGTGTAAAACCACTTATTTGAAATTCTGGCATTTAAGCAAAAGTTTGTTCCACAGAAACCAGAGCGTTCAGGATTAAGAAAACAGACTGGAACCAGGTTTTGTGACTATTTTTGAACTCGACAGGACACTTGTACTGACAGCACGAAAGAGAATTCTACAAAAGTAACATGACTTTTGGTATTGTTTATTTTCCACCTGACTACATGTTAACGTGCTGAGCGTGTGTCGCAACTGTGGATCTTTATTCTCTCTCAGCCAACTTGAAATCTTGATGATGTGTGACATGCACAGTTTAAATCCTGACTGATGCTGACAGAAGAGTGTAACATGATCAGTGTGTGTGGTGTCAATAAACTGGGCAAATAGGTCACAGGATGATTGAAATGCACCTCCTGTTTCCTCCTTTAAAAAGAAAAAAGTTAACAACAAAACACTGAGAACCTCAGAAAATTTTATTTACCAGTTCTCAGAAAAAAGGGAAAAAGCGGGAGAGTGGTCACAGATCATCTTGTCTTCATTTCAGTCCATCTGGCAGAATCAAAGACAGATGATTTCCACACAGATCCGAATGTGCCGATGCTTAAAATTCTTTAAAAAACATTGATTCAGAAGTGGAGCCTTTCAGCGGACGTATGCATTGACTTGTATTATCAAGTTTTATTGTGATTGTCATACATTAATGTCATACACCAATTTTCCTCTGTCTGCCAGCCCGGAGACTACAGATGCAGTTTAGCTACTCGCTGAACTCTGGTGGAACTGTTTGAAGTCAGGCCTTTGTGCTGACCCCGTAAAACAAACCGTAAAGTGTCAAAGATTAAAAATGAACCCGATGAAACAAAATCATTCTGTCAGACTTTTGCTCTCTTTAAAAAAGCAAGTTCTCATTAGACGAAATATTTCAGTTGTTTGAAGGGAACCAAACGTTCATTTCTGCCGTCAGTGGAAGAAATGACACACAAACACACCTGTCAGCTCATGAACACCGCGTGAAGGCCTGCGAACGACAAAGAGATTGTGGTGCACTCAGTGGTCAGCATGCATGTGTGTTACACCGCAGCAGCGCGCGCGTGTGTGTGTGTGTGTGTGTGTGTGTGTGTGTGTGTGTGTGTGGGCACCCACAGGAGAGCCAAGCATCCATTATGCAGCAGCAGCTGGGAGGAAGGCATTACAGCAGCAGAGTGTCCTGTCACACACACACACACATACACACGTACACACACACACACGTACACACACACACACGTACATTGTGATTGCCCTCTGATGCACCAAACACTGGGGTTTTTTTCAAAGAGGCGTCGGCGGGAACACGGCTGCATTCCAAACAACTTTCCTTTAAATGCAGAAGTGCAGCGTGTTTACAGCTGGGCCACACGCACACCGTCACGACATGGCACATTGAACTTTGACCCTGGTACAGACATCGGTCCTCTATGAGCAGCATGAAATGTGCAGTGAGGGAAGTCAGTCAGTGTGACGTGTCGTCAGAAGCTGCTGCTGCTTTCCACAGAACACTCTGCACACTGTGTGCTGCAAAACACCAAGACGTCCGAAATGTTCCTCCAAAACCGTTTTAACGGCTCTGCTGTCAGAACTCTGCTAACACTCTCTGACCCTTCAGGTCTCACATTTGTCAGTTTTCATTCGTCGTCATGCAGGATTGCACAGATTTTTACTTTTATTCCAGGAGACTGACGGGAGCTTTAGAGCTGCTCACAGAGAAATGTTTTACTTATTTTGTTCTGTTTTTGCTTCACATTTATGGACAAAATCCACTGAAATAAACTATTTATTGACGCAACAAGTCTGCACATCGAGCTTATAATGAATTTTGTAGAGACAATCACACTGCTGCGTTGCTCTGAATAGACATCGGAATTTATTACTGCGGTTTTCTCAAAAACAGGCTGAATGCTGCGCACAGCGGGCTGAGGAACTGAAGCCCAACAGAAAATCATTTGCGTGTCTCAACACTTCACTGAAACTACACATGAAGTTTTTTTAAAAGCCTTATTTATGAACAAAATGAGTTTAAGAAGAATCTCAGTGAGATTCACTGAAGAGTTTCTCACCAAAATCTCACCTGACAACTCTGCATCCTGTTTTTTGTTTTTTTTGTTTTGTTTTTTTAATTCCTTATTACCTTTTCAAACAAAACCACGTCTTCATTCAAACCCCGTCACACTTTGAATCCACTGAACAGTAATTTTTCTCTCTCACATTGTTTTATCGGAATTGTTTTTGTGACCCTGCAGAGGAAAACTAAAAAAAAAAAAAAGCTTAAATGTTAAATATAAGTTAAATGGTTTTTTTTTTTGAGTAGATAAACATGTTTATTTCTCTTTCTTCTTTTTTTTTTATTGTGGTCTCTCAAATATGTTGGATGACTTTGGACGGACAAAACCAGCTGAGAGAACTTTTTATTAGCTACTGGGAGTGATGGGAATAAACTGAGAAGCAGCTCTCTGCACGTGCTCTGACTGAAGAAAGCGAAGAAGAAGACTCACGTGGTCTGCCAGGTTGGTGGAGGACCCGGACAGGTCGTCGAAGTCCGCCTTGCACACGTCCCGCTCCTCGATCACCAGGTCGATGGGCATCTTTCCTTTCAGGCAGCTGATGTAACGGTGGCAGAAGTTGTCGCAGAGCTCGTGAACCTGATAAATGCAGCCTGTCATGAGATCCTCCCACAGAGAACCCGTTTCCGGTCTGTTTAAAGGTGTCATGACGGTTTAATGTGACAGGACTCGGTGAGTATTTACCTTCTCTAACTCCAGCAGGTGAAACCGCAGCACCTGAATCGCCTGAATCATCTGAAAAAAGAAAAAAAACGACCAAACAATTTAGAGAGCAGAGACCCGCCAGAGTCCCACAAAAATTAATATGTGCACTTGGTAATTACAGACAATTTTTTTATTTTTTTGTAAAGCGCTGGTCAAGGCCTCGCGGCGCTGCGCGCGCCGAGCTCACCAGGTTGTCCAGCTCCGGGTTGGAGGAGAATAAAGGTTTCTCTGCGCGGATCTGAGGAGGCGACAGAAACCAAAGTTAACTTCACCGACAGCGACGCTTCACGTCAGAGCAGGGTGAGTCGAAACAGGCCGCACAACAATGCCGCACACTTTTGCTGTTATTTTTTTTTCCTCATTTTTTTTTTCATTCGGCGGCCGGTGTGAGATGACGTCACCTGCTTTGCAAACACGGCGATGTCCTCGTTGAAGGAGTCGGAGGAGCAGACGTCCCCCCCCGCCACCCCGGGCTCTCTGGGCGTGCAGGTGGCCAGCTCACACTTCTCAAACACCAGCGCGAGCAGAGGGAACAACGGGTGGCTGCAACACACACACACACACACACACACACACACACACACACTCATCAGCCTGCTGCAGAAAACATTTGGCACGAGCCTAACGAGAGAAAAACATTTTGTACGACGCGACACACACGTGTTTTTTCCCTGCAAGACACACCGGAATGTGAGTCAGGTAACGTTTGCTCGAAGGTTTGAAGCGACAGTTTCGTTTTAGCAGCAAAAGGATGAAACTGCTGAAATGATCCATTGACTGTTCGGATCAGCTGTCAGCGGTTTAAACTGTGATTTTTCTGTTTAGCGTCGGACATGAAACGAACAGCTGAGTAAGTGAGACGCGCTGCTGAAGCGCGTAAACCCGCAGCTCTGACTGACAGGCTGAGCTAAACTCTGACCCGTAGATCTGGTCCTTGTCTCTCTTCAGCGCGTCGTTCACGGCGCTGCCCATGCTGCTCGGCATGATGTTGTGCGGCGCGTGGGCTCCGTAGTGCTGCGTCGGGTGGGGAGGCGGCCCGTGGTTCAGGTGGTGGACCTGTGGCAGGGGCCGGGGGGCGTGCGGGTCTCCGTACATGGAGGTGGGCACTCCGTCCATCGCACCTCCGTAGTGCGGCAGCTCGTCATACTGCAGAAGAGTCACACAGGACAGGAACAAGTTTTCAGTTAAATCAGTGACGAGAAGAAGAAGAAGAAGAAGAAGAAGCGCTGTGATGAGTTCAGAGGCAGAAGTTCCACCTGCGCTCGTGGACACATTTAACGTAAAGGCCTCATTTATGACGTCAAATTACAGCGTTTCTTTCAGTCCGCACTCTCTGCGGGTTACACACAGAACCCACTTTTAAAGAGGTTAAATGATTTGTGAGCTCTGGGAAAAGAAACGTGTTGTGCAAAGCATAACTGTTGAAAGTCAAAATGAAAATGAATTTGGACGTACCCTTTGCGCCATTTCCGTGCGCAATTACCAGACGCGCAAAGAGAAGTTTGGTATCGGTGATTTAAAATCCAAGCGGGAGTTATAATCCTGACCTTTGATTGGACATGAAGCAAGTCCGTAACAATGTGAAACAAGGTGAAGTGATGGAAAACAGCATCTGTCCGCTCCGCTCCACCACGGCCGAATCGCGCACCGGCAGCAGACACGTTCCCGTGCGCCTCTTCAGCGCAGCGAGCCGTGACGGCGCGTCAGGTCGGAGTGTTGGACGTTAGTTCCGTGTTGGAATGTCCTCACCTCCGCGGCTCAGTCCTCTGCACTCAGCGTGTCCACATGTCCGCGTCTCTGGGCGCCCGCACGCTCACTGTCCGCAAGTCGGCCGACGAGCCGCTTATAGGAGCGCGCGGCAGCCTGCGCGACGCGCTGATGACGGAGTGTGGAGAGGCGGTGCGCGCCTCCCGACAAGGTGCGGGGAATAAACGTTGTCTTCCGGTCGCATTTCAAAATAAACATGGACACACACACACACACACACACACACACACACACGGTTCTAGATATTGGGCGAAAAGTTCTTCAGAGTGACGTAAAGGAAGTTGTAGAGAGAGAAGGCCCCAACAAGTAAAAGCCGGATTGATCATTTGATGGTGGAAATGATAACCGATCTGACAGGATTTTGTTTTTTCCGATGTGAACAATTTCAGATCAACACTGAAGCTACAAAAAACGCAGATTCACACATTTCCAGGTTGACAATATAAAGAAAAAGAGAGGTGCTCCTCTTCCTCTCCGGTCCACAGTAAAAATCCCTCCGAGGCCTTCCTCCTCCTCCGTCTGCTCTGCCGCAGCTGCAAACTGCAAATTCTCACAACTTCATTCGCTGAAGTTATCAATATGATTATTGACAGATTTCAGTGTTGCTGCAGCAGAATGTGGAGTTTTGAACACAGTGTGTGCTCTTCGAGTGTTTGCACGTGCCAAGTTTTTTTTCTAACTGCGGTCATCGATGCATTTTGTGTGAGAGTGATGAAGAGTGACTCAGTTTGCTCCACACACACGTCTTCCTCCCCGACTGTGAAGAGTTTTGACTGATGCGGATGAAACAAACGGAGTCACAGGATGTTTCTGTAACAAAAGAAAAAACAAACTCTTCATCCTGCGCTTTGAGTGGAACTATTATTTCTGAATTTGAAATGTTTAGTCACTGTCTAGATTTGTGGTGGGTCTTTTTTAAATTGTTCTTGTTTTAATTCGTGTTTTTATTTGTTTTGCGTTTTCTTTTGTCTGTTTTAAAAAGTTTTTCTTATATGCAGACTGGTATTAATTTACTTGTACCTTGCCATGTTTACCAGGTCGTACCAGGTCATGTGTTTTGTTGTGTTTTGACTTGTGAAAGCAGTAATAGTCCTCACCACATGGGATGATCCAAAAATAAACAAATAAAAAGATGTGAGACAGTGAGACAACTGAT
>JAPZDX010000009.1:23965861-23976129 GCA_029783625.1 Naso annulatus | reverse complement strand
TGACAAAAGATATGTTACCAAAAAGGGGTCGCAGCAGCTCAGAGCAAGCATAGCCGTTAGCTGGATTAGCTCATTTTGTTTGCAGTGCTACAATTAAGCAGTAAAGTCTTCAACATGCAAGAATGCAGCAGGGTTAAGGGCTTCGCTTACATTGATTTTCTCCTTTTTCTCCAATTCTCCTTAATTTAGCAGCTTCATAGCTTTACATTCCCCCTCTGGGACATCTGGAGGTCTGCTTGAACCCTGCATGCTTGCTTAACTTATTTCAACAGTTGGGTCTTTAAGCTTGTAAATACACCTCCTCCTTTTCTTTGTTACGTTGCACTGATGGAGTAAAGGCCACATCGTCTTTCACTGTATTAGAGTGAGAGCCGGAAGCACAGCTGCCCAAAAAAACATAGCAGGCAATGTTTACATTGTTGCAGCACACCACAAAGAAATGAATGTGCTGGAAACATAGAATTGTGTTACACCGTTTCATTTCCACCAATGACTAAGTAAATTTTTTTCCTTTATCTTCATTGAGCCATTGTACCCATTAATGAGCATTTGCACTGTTTCTTGTGGAACAATTGGCTCAATGTCCTTAGCTTACATATGTTCACTTACAACAACAACAATTTAGAATTTCCATTACACTGACATAGCACACAAGTCTCCTATGAAGAAAAATACTAGGGAAGTAACGATACATCCATTGTATCGATGCATTGATTTATATTCCTATGATCAAACTACATCAATAGGTAACAGCAGGTCATCCTTCTGTGTGACCTGTATCAATCTAAAATCATTTTTCAAAGCAAAAATTGACTGCATTTATATTAAGAATTAGTGCCTTGTATTTAGCATGTCAAACGTTATGTGGATGCATTTTTTTGCATTTATGGCAAATAATTGTAAACATTACTCCAGTTTTTTTCTCTCATTCTCTGACGTTCTGGGCATGTGGGTCTAAGGACAGAGAATGTCACACCTGCCCAGTTTGTGAAGCCCTCTGAGACAAACTGTAATTTGTGATTTTGGGCTGTACAAAAACAAGTTTGATTGATGTATATTGTGTCATCACTCTCTCTTCAGAAAATGGCAGATCATGGCAGGGAGGCACCAGGAGAATGAGAGATTTTCAGTCAGTGTTGTGATCCACACAGACTGAATAGACGCCTTGCACTGAATGTTTGTGTAGTTCAGTGTATCAAGTTTTTCCAGTGTTTTACCTCCTCTACCACAGAGGAATAGGCATTTTGTTTTTCTCTGTTTTTGGCACCAAAAATAAACAAAATTTTTCACCAGGCCAAATAAAATAAAATAAAATAAAAAAAACAAAACAAAAACAAAACGAAAAAACCTAAAATAATTTCTAGTCATTGAACGGTATTGTACCGCTCAAATTGAGCCCATATCATTCTTGTATTATATCGCCAACCACACATCATAATATGCATGATATTGTTACACCCATCAAGAATACAGTCTGCAAACATGTATTTTTTGCCACTGAAAGAACTGTTCAAGTCCCATATTGTTAACTTCTAAGGTGTTCTAGGGGATTCACATTTCAATCCCTTGGGCTTTTTTTCCCTTTAGAAAAGTACGAGGAAGCAGCAAAACATACCCGTTTGATGGGGCCATAGACCTCAAACTCACGGCGAAGCTTGGACTCTGTGGTGTCGTAGTTCTACAATAAAGACAAAACACCATTAGACAGTAACATTATAAAACTTAAGTAAAATGACTTAATCCATAGACCAGGCAGTTGAAGAAGAAAAGATAGAAACGAACAACAAGAAAAAAAAGAATTCTAGCAGACTCACCACTCGTGCGACAAACAATGTTTTGAAGGCATCCCCTTGTGCATTGGGGTCATTATGGGGGTCCCCTGAAATAATAGTGAAGCAGAATTAGTTTAAGTCAAGAACCCATACACAGTAAAAAGAACGTACACTGTAGATCACTGAGAACTTACAAAGCTTGAGCTCTGTTTCCACCACTGCTTGTCTCCTCTCAATCTTCTCTCGTCTCTGCAAGAGCAAAAGATTAGCAGGAAATGTTTAATCCATAACAATCACTCAGGGAGAGCTCTCTGTGAACGGCAATTCCTGTAAAGAGTGTTCACTGTCAAAGTCTCTGTGCACTAACACGACCAAATGGAGGGTAGGCACTGGAGTCATGATTTTTACAAAAACACACAAAAACCCATGGCCACTGTCAGCAGTGTCATATTACAACCCTTTTCATACAACCTGTCCAAGGCAGGAATTTTGCTGAACTGAGCTGAGCTGAAATCTGCGTAGCCACACCCACAAGACAACAACAGCGTTTTAATGCACTTCATGTCTTTTGCTTTTGGAATGCAGGTATGCAATCTAAAAATCATGCTTCTTTACAATAGTATTGTCTGTCTCTGTTAGAAAAAGGGCTTCTTAATTTTTTTTTACCCATACAGGAACTGAATTTTATTTATTTTACATTTCTGTCACACCACCTGCTCTGAAAAATAAATACGATTTACATATGAGTGCTAATAGGGCTTGTTACACGGCTGTGCTATGCTTGTGCACTGCAAAAACAGGCCTTTCCATAGGAGACTTCTTCTTCAAAGCTTTGTCCACGGCATCAGGTCTCTCACACATTCTGTGCAACCCTGCCATTCAATACTGCTTACTGCGTCAACATTGAGAAAGATAAAGCCAGACACAGGTGGTGTAACAGAGATTCATGTATGTATGAGTTCCTCACTCCAGCTTAAGAATGGTTCAATCCGGTCAGAATGTTTGCTGACCATGATCATCTCGACTGTCTTTATTTTTAGGGCTGTTGGAAGGAATTTCTGGGGTCAAATATAATTAGAAAAAATAAATAAAGGAAGTAAATAAAAACAATATTTGAATGCTAAATTAGGTATGAGTTTGTGTGTAGGGCTGTGACGGTAAAGAGTTTCCCTTCCCACAGTGATAAATCATCATATCACCGTGGGTTTGTGGTTAATCGTGTAGAAAAACAATCATTTTTCATATGATTCTACAAACGACGTTTTAATGTCATTTTGGACCATCATTCCCACAGCTACATGTGCCATGACACTTCATATATCACTGCACTAATATATGTTTTATTTATGTCTGTAGTCTGGAAATATAATTTAGTTGCACTGCCTGCTGTTGTGGCCTCATGAGTGTAATTGCACACAGCCAACATCTCCTGGACATCACAATATACATGCAAGAAGCACAAATTAAGCTTAAAATATCTTCACCACAGAGAATGTACCTGATGTTTCCTCCATTATATTTTCTTTCACTCACCACCAACTTGTTCGCTATTTATCAGAGTGTTAATAATTAAGACCCGTCGTGGATACAACTGCAATCTGCTGATATGTGATTTCTCTTGCCTCCAAAAAATGAAGTAAATAAATAGTCTTTTTTATTTTAAGATTTACAGTCTATTTTTTTCTATTTAAAAACATGTTGGCTTACAGAATCAGAGACAATATATTTCCTGTCAGAGTGGTCCGACTTTTGATCCTGAAATGGTAATTTTTACATAATTAGCCTAAGTTTGGCTAAGAAAATTATGACATCATTTTTCAGGGATCTGTATCAAACAACAATGTTTTCATACATCTCTAGATTACTATGTTTAGGCCAGGACAACTCTAAAACAACACAATATTAAAATTAAATTAGTATTTTGACAGTTGTTTCCCCTTTTAACATAACATGACTGCACCATCTTGCGATTAAAAAAAATTGCAGTTGGCCATATTGTAATTTTGATTAATTGTTTAGCTCTATACTGGGTTGCATTGCTACAGAGTACAACAAACAGAATGAACCAGCTGGTGAGGTAGTCATTTAATGATTCATCTTGTGGCATGTTGTTTTCTGTCTTGATTTTTTTTTTTTAATAGCACCAGATATGCTGTCTTATAGCCAGTCAATCATTAGTGTACTTAAATAGCAAGCCAAGTACAAACCAGCAACTTCAGACTGTGAAGGGAAAATGTTCTATTTCACATCCCACCTTTCTCTCCAGCCGCTCCTCACGGGTTTCTGCCCTTGTCGGTGGAGGGGCATCTCTAGGATCCTGATCAAAGTGGATAAATCACAGCATAGTAAATCTATCACTGAAGAAGAAAATGTATAACGTCACAAACAAAAGCATACTCGGGTAACAGAATTATAAGAAACTTACCTCGAAGTGCCGGATAAATGGTGCAATACCACTATAAGGTTGGTTGTGATGTTTCTCATGGGGCAACTTCTCTAGCTGTGGCAGAAAAGGTATGGGGTCCCGCGGAGCGAAGAGGGCCAGCAGGTTCGGAGGTAAAAACTGTGTCATCTTTCACTGACATGAACATAGACCATCATCACATAACAAGTACAAGAAATGCTGCAATTTTTGATCGTTAAAATGCTGGCCAACACCAAGAACGGAAGCTCGTCACGTTACAACAGCTAGCTCGAGTGCTAACAGTCTGGACTTCCTTACTCGCGAGAAAACATTAATTTATGCTTGCTAAATAAACAGCATGATGGTTATAGACTAGTCATGCAATTTTAGTTCTCACTCCGTCAATTATTTTAACAGTTCTACGATAACCTCATGTTGGCGCTGAGAGTTTCGTGGGGCCCTCTGAATTAGCCATAAGCTAACTAATGCTATGCTAAAAGGGAGCCGTGAGTATAATTCTTACCTCTTCTCCTCCAATGTCTCGATTAGTGTCAGACCATCGACCACAGAAAGAAGTGTACGATGTATTCACGTTTCCTGGACCAAATTCACTCTTGCTAAAGTTTCCGATCTATAGCCTCATAGTGTAGCGCATAGAGGTGTAAAACCGTGTGGCCACAAAAGTTAATGTGCACAAGCTGCTAATGTTCTTAAAAAATAAAATGGCGGAGTGCCGTAAATCGAAGACACCTGACGTGAATCACTTCAGGCGCGAATCATTCATTCGGCAGAATCGAGAAATGCTTTCTGACAAGCACGTAGCAAAATAAAAAAAAACGTAGTTCTTATAATACATCCATGAGCAAAACCAAATTGATGACAATGGAGGTTTTAACCAAAATTCAAGTCCAGTGCGTTGTTGTCGATTTTTTTCTCTACAGCATACAATTTTTACAAGTACACAATGCAATTTGAAATCTTTAGTTATCGATTATATTTCAAATTGTCATTTTTAGATTAGGTACTATGTATTTGTTTAAATTTGTGAAAAATAATAAAACCATCCAAATTTTGCCACTTTCTAACAACATATTTGGTGAAAGTGATACTTAGCTATGATGCTACAGGCATTGGCCAAAGTTATTTCTTTTCTTTTTCTTTTGATGTGCAATAACTTTTGTTGCAATAGCAAAGTAACTATAGGATTTGATGATATTCCTGGATTACTGAGTCTATCTGTGACTATGCAGCAGCTTTATGCTTAATATCAGCAACAAAGGCCAAAGCTTTTGAAACCAGTTATAAGTTTATCCTGCAGCACTGGAGGATGTGTTATGTAAATATGGAAAAAAAGTCCATTCTGTTGTGTACGGGTTTTCAAGCAACATTTATATTTTGTTGGTCTACTCATTTTATAAAGATATTTAGCAACTTTCTCAAACTCAGTAACACATGCACACAAGACACAGACAGCAAAATGAAAAAACTCAGAGGTCAAGAGTCAGTGTATTTGAACAATCATCTTTTAGCTGTCCAACTCACTGACAGCTCAATCTTGCATACTGTCTGCAAAGACACAGACAGGGAGGGGAAATGTGGTGTAGTGTCCTTACATGTTTTGGTGTATGCAACTGAATATTACTTCTCCCCTCAGCTTGGATTATTACTTACATGGGGATGTGGTAGACAAACTCACATGAACTCCTAATCTGATGCTGTGGAAAAAATAACCCTGCAATACATACCACCATCGCAAAGCTTCTAATGGACAGCCAACACAAACTAAAAACTGTAAGCTTCCAGAACAGTAGTATTTATTGCAGGGTTGGTGTATTGGAGTGTGACAGACCACACAGGTGTGCATGATAGCACACACTTCCTGAACATTGTATACATAATACATTTTCTATGTGAGACAAAATTACAATGAGATCACTGAGATAATGGAGACACTTCCTTAAGACAACGTAAAAGATCCGACAAGGTGGGCTATGAAGACAATAGAAATATTCAGTAAAAACAATCAGTGATGGCCGAGATCTTGAGCAGAATGAGGTGTTGGGGAAATTTTTTTTTTAAAAAGTCTTCTATCAGGCAGAGGAATGCAGCACTCCCGGCTCCCTGTCATCCCGCTCTTCCTCATCCATTTTGCGTCCATGTTTTCGGAAGTATTTGTAGCGCTGGACATACAGCTTCACAAGGTTGCTGACTTTGACAGGGTTGATTTCCCCAGTGCGACTGTGGCAAATCTGAGACACAAGACAGTGTGTTACAATAAGGACATCAGTCTACATTTTGTTTATGGGGTGTCACTGTAGGCATAGATACTACTGCTGATTTATCGTCTAAATTGATTTTTTAAGCATACTGACAATGACGTAACACTACACTAAGTAAGATGGGCATTTAAGATACACACACAGATTTAAATGATCAGTATTTTCCTATCAATGTCACTGTGCGTGTGCTGAGGCTGACCTTATGCACAGCTTTCCTAAGGATGTCTTTGTATTCGTCCTTATTGATGTCTTTGCGCTGATAGTAAGGTTTGATGGCAAGCTTCACCTCCTCCACTGCCCGCTCCTGGGTGTGCAGCTTCTTCAGGTACTAAGCAGTTCAAGAAACAGACATGCTACATTAATAATGCAAAAACCCCAACAAAATTTGGATAAATTTACGTACCTCAACTCTAGACAGCCTGATCTTTATTTTTAAAAAAGACTTTTATGTATCCAGTCACTGCTCATTTCCTCTTGTTCCCAGTCAATGCAAACTCACGACCTTCTCCATTTTTACTTTTTGTCTTGGTAAATTTGGCATAATATACATTTTCACAGCACTAATTCCATCACTCTGCTACCCTGAGTTCTCAGACACAATTATTGTTTTCATTCAATAATTGTTACATTATGAGGCAATACATGTATGTTTTGAAACTGTATTAATTCTTTGCTGTACTTGAGTAAGTAACCAGATAAAATTCTAGACAGAAAATTTTGGTTGAGTTTGCTCAAAAGTCTCGGACACGCTCATTGAGCAGCCATAATGCATTAGCACACATTATGTAAAGGACAGGGAATTGCCCCGATCTGTTGATAAACCTCTACTTCACCTTATCAGGGTCTTTGCTCTCACTGTCCCATCCAGTGTCACCAGAGCTCCCAGTCACTCCTGACAGAACAACAGGCATGATAGAGGGCGGGGTCTGTGCACATCCACCCCCTATGGAAGAGTGCAGGAGAGAGGGTGGAGTTTTGGTGCAGCCAACCAATGGGAGGGAGCTGTGAAGGATGAACTGGGCTGGGCTCAGACCAGGAGGTGGAGGAAGAGCAGGAGGGGGAGGGATCTGTGAGGAGGATGAGGAGGTTAAGGAGGGCGGAGCGTGCTGCTGTGCCTGGGTCTGGTTAGCCTGTGAAAGGATCTGCATGGGAGACACGAGACAAAGTAATGGTACTGTCAGACTGGATATCGCTCCCCATTCATCTCTACTCTATGTGCAACAGGGAGAGACACTTTCACTTCCAGTTACAAACTGTCTTTGATTCACAAAATCTGTTTGAGAGAGGGTGGGTTTGACCACTCATGAAACACAGCAAAACAACAGAAGCAGTTGAGAACAGGGCTGCTCAATAAATCAAAGTTTATTTTCAATTAGAATTTTGGCTTTCAACAATAATTAAAACAAGATAATCAAGAAGAAATGATTATTGTGCTACATGCCATTTCGCAGTGATGCTTGTAAATCCAGTCCACTCCATTCCCTTACATCAAACAGGCACTTACACACCCCTCCCTCACACAATCTCTCGCAGACTCATCCCACATTTAACATCATATCAGCTTAAGCCAAGATGGCAGATAGAGATCCTCTGGTCAACAAGAAAGGTAAACCATTTGAGCTGTTTGAAAACGCTGGTTTCAAGAAGTCTGACAAGGAACAATGACAAATACTGTAACTCATGTTAATTAGTCGTGGTCTCAATATTGACCCAAATAATTGGGATTATGAATTTTGCCATAATTGAGCAGCCCTACTAGGGAAGAAGAGATCATGCTCGGCTGCAGTGAGCACAAGGACAGTGACAGAGGGCACTAACAGTAAAATGTTTCATGAAATTATGTGTAAGTTACTTTGAGACTGGTGTTAGCGCCCAGGCCATAATAGCTGTCAGGATGCACTTTTGCGCACAACTGTGCCAAAGCATAATAGTCCCCCCTCCTTTCCGGCACTGACTCTGCTCCAGGATAACGTGGCCTTGAGCTGCCAGATGCGCCCTTCAAATATTGTATCGTCATTTTCGTCATCTTGTCCCAACATTGTTCAGTTGATCTCTGGTAACCGCAATCAAGAAGATGAGAGTCACAGATTTTTTTCACTGCTCTTTATCCAGACTTTGTATGCTGTCATCGGGCCGAATTCAAGGCAAACCCTACACTGTCACAATGATGTCAGCGTTCCGTGCCTATGCTCATGCATGTGAATCCATACTGTGCCTAAGCCTACCTCTACCAACTGTGTCAGGGCCGACAGAAACTCGTCAAAACAACTCATTACATTCAAAAATTACAAACTTCAAAAGCAGACTGAGGAGAACGACAGCTTCAGACAGAGAGGCGGTCAGTCAGCGTAATCTCACCTGGCTGGTTGCTTGAATAAACTCTTGTGCTTTCGCTCTGCTAGCGATATTGGCCTCCTCCATTTTGAAGAGAAGAGCAGTCACTAAGAGGAAGAATGACAGAGAACATTATTTCAGGAGAAGGTGCGTCTGTTGGTCTATATATTACCATAATATATAGGGCAATGCAATGTCTTGTATTTGCCATATTCAAAAATTCAAAGATTTAATGATTAGAAAACAAGCATGTTGCTATCAAAATGTACTTCTTTAGTTCTCAGGCAAGAACAACACTTAATAGAAACTGATATAAACTTAATCTATAATATGATGATGCCGTACTAAATGCTGAGTTACCTCAATACTTTTCACTTTCATTAAATGGTTGTAATAAATTATATATCTAATAACAGTTATTAACAATTTATAACAGTTACAGGGCATTTTACACTACAGCTGACCTGAGGACCAACATACTGTAAGTAAACACAGCCACAGCAACACTGAACAACCTGGCATGACATGTACAACGACAGGAAGAGAAGGTGGACAGTTCCTGGACATGATCAAGAGACATGACCCATCGCCATGAAAAAACTTCCTTTAAAACATGTTTATGTGTTGACACACGTTAAAAATGCACTGACTTGCTGCAATGGACAAATTCATAAACTGAAAAGAACAAAGTAAATCCTCTTTCCCATCACAAATACTTGGGTGCTACATATGAGAAAGGGGAAAGTGTTATACAAGTTTTATTTAGTCATGTATTTTTTTAATCTATTGATGGTTTTTAAAATGACAAGTTTTAGGTTGTCCTGTGGCTCCCTCAGCATCAATACTGCCTATAACCATGCTGAGACAGTTAAAAACTGCAGGTCTGGGTCTTATTCTAGATGTATAGTGTGGTTTGTTAAAGAGCATCTTAATACGCCATTTTACCCTTAGGAAAAGTGTTGTTTGCATCTCATCTCTTTTAAAACACTGAACTTTCAAACTATTCAAATGGTCATTCACTTAAAAAAAAAAAAAGAAATAAAAAGAAAAAAAGAAAAAGTCAATGTTTTTCTCCTGTTTTACCGGCATCTGGAAATCATGCGACAACACCAAATATTACATTATAACATGCATCAGTAGTCTTGCATTATTACCAGGCCCCAGTAAAACCTGTGTAGCAGCACAGTGTTTTCCACACGAGGTCAGTATAGTGTTAACAGTTACTATAGCACTGTGAGAAAAATCACAACAGCAGAAACCTGCAGAGATTTCTACAGCCATCAAAAAGTTCTGCGTGGAACTCCTTCGAGAAAATAAATAAAAATGAGGAGTAATGCAAACTCTGCCAGGTTAAGGAAAATAGAGAGTGCTGTTCTGCAGACTAAAGCAATGCTGGAACGGCATACTGCTAAAAACCCTGTTAAACTCAGGGTAAGACAAACAGCTGGGCATGCGGTTTGTGTGTTGGTGGGGGGGTGG
>JAPZDX010000009.1:23926619-23939261 GCA_029783625.1 Naso annulatus | reverse complement strand
GCGACAGAGATCAAGCATGATATTTTAATAAGCTTCTCAAAGTTTTAAGCTTCCAAGTGTTCGGCTCTCATTAGTTGCACAAGAAGTCAGTAACAGACAGTATGGGAATTCGTTTGATACAGAACATATTGTGTCAATAGCTTGAAGTATTAAAAACTGTCAAGTACTAAGATTAAGTGAATTGATAAAACTTGAACAAATATCATTTCATAGTTCTTTCCTTTTCTTGGTCTTGAAAATTTTATAGGATTTTACTGCAACAAAGATTTTTCACTCAACTCTCATTCTAATCTCTTAATCTGAGAATGTTGGCTTGTTTTGGAAAAAAAAACAAAAACAAAGGAAAAATGTCAAAAATTCAAAAAACAGAAGGAAAACTAGAATTCCTAACTCGCTGCTGTATGTCTCCAAGAACCAGTCAAGTTGCAGTTTACATTCATGTCCATTGCGATTCATGGGTGGTGCAAAACATCCACACAATTATTTCCATTGCAATTACACAATTTTAATGTCTCTCTGGTAGAAATCTTTGTAAGGACTGTATAAGCAGGCAGAGGAGCCTCAGGGGCCTCAGAGACCCTCACTCCTGACACATCATGGGGGAAACAGGTATTCATTTTGTCAACATCTGTCATCCTTCAATACACGCATGTGTTTTCAGAAACTTAAATAACTGTTCATTTTGACACTGTGACTTATTATGATAATAGCAAGACATTACAGCATATTGGGGACTCTAACTGTATATTCACGTAGAAAAACAAATGTTTCCTCAGTATTATTATACATATTTCAACCTGCACCGGCGTAGGGTGGCACAGTGGATTTGTGGTTAGAACTGGCACCCAATAGCAAGAAGGTCCTGGGTTTGATTCCCGGCTGTGGCGGGTCCTTTCTATGTGGAGTTTGCATGTTCTCCCCTTGGTCACATTGGTTTCCTCGGGTGCTCCAGCCTCCCCACTGTCAAAACATGTATATAGGTCTATCTCCAGTCAGTGCCCTTGACCGAGGTACTGGCCAAGATTTGGAGTTGGTCCCGGGGCGCTGCCCTGTGGCTGCCCACTGCTCCTCAGTGATGGGTTAAATGTTCAGACCAAAATTCACTGTATGTTGTATGTGATCAATAAAGTACCTTTTCAGCTCTCACCTTTACATGTAGGTCTGTGCTCAAGTGTATTAATTAATAAAAAAATATATCCAGCAAGCCCTCTTCACTTGGCCTGGTTTATTTTAAAAAAAATTTTTTTTTAAATTTTTTATCATGCCTGCAGTGAAACTATAATGAATGTTACTGGTATGATGTCAATATGACTGTTCACAGATTATTCAACAGCTTATTTCTCCATTTTAGCAGGGAAAAAATAGGCGAGACTTTGAATAGCTTGTGTTGTGTCTGTGTGGCTGCTCTAATCTGTTAAAATGAGCACTGACAAAGGCGACGCAAATGCACTGCTCATGCAGGATGTGTGGCTCAAACGTGTGAGAAAGCTGGTGCAAAAACAATTTCCAGTCAGTCTCCAATAGCAAGGGTTTGGTTTGTTATTTTGGCCTTAGTTCACCCTGAAGTCAACTCCTTGGTTTGTAAATGTATCACTCACTACACATAGTTAATAAATTTTCACTTGTTGTCACTATCTCTCTCTTGTCTCTTTCTTTATGTTGTGCTCCCACATGCCTCGACAGGAGCGTAACAAGGGCATACTAAGTACTTGATATTGTGTGCTGGGTGGTAGGTGGAGTATCCCAGCATGCCTTGAGACAATGGATAAGATGCCATAAGCCCATAAGCCCAAGTAAACTGTGTTTAAATCTGTTTGAATAATCACTGTTGCTACCTGTGATGTAGTAATTTGTGTTAATTTTCCATACAATTTTTTTTCACTGACATTGGTTACTGTTGTGGTAAGACCATTTCTTAAACCATTAGTTAAGTCTCTCACGTGGTTGGAGGGTCTCTCTCTGTGTAAGTGAAACTTAAGTTGACAGGGGAAAAAATATGTTGCTGTAAACAATATACCCGCTGTTTTCTCTCACTTGAAGCCAAAGGAACACGAAAAACACATTTCCCTCTTATGTGGAAAACGGACAAGGCATCTGTCCAATCACCAACGAACCTTGTCGACAGCAAGTACCTACTGCTTCCAGTAGAAGCTGATGTCGTTAGGTTTTCTGCTTTGTGGTTGTAGTTGTGTTTTGCCATTGTGATTTCTGATTTGTTGTCATGTTTATTTTGTTAATTTGATTAGCAACTTGTGGTATTGTGCTCTTCTCTTAGTTGTTAAGTTTTGTCAGTTGTCGTGTTTTGTCAGTGGCACTTCAGGGTCACTATAAATATGAAACATATGATGGAGGTGGAACAACAATCACCAGTTTGTGTTAACTAAAATGCTTGACCAATGTATCAGTTTGCCACTGGTATTATCCGACACTGGCCTAATGCACAGTAACATCAGTAACACTGTATGTTTTCCAATATGTGATGACATTAAAACTGTTTTTTAAGGCTGAAAAAAATGATTGGACTAGTAATTTTAAATGGTCTAATTATGTAGTCTGTCCAGCAGAGTGTGGTCCATTAATTAATAACTAATTATTGAAGTGTTTACTGTCCAGTTCACTGATGTTTGGATTATGTTTGAAATATAGATTTCAAAGATATCTTGCCTCTTTTACTCATGTAACATTAGTACCAGCATTGACCCCAAAAGTCCACTATCGTTTGGACCGTACTTCATTTATGAATGTTGCAGCAAAGAAGCTACAAATACTAACAGGCGGATGTTTCATCTTTAAACCGGCAACACAGAAGATCTAAAACAATCAGCACAGATTCTAGGTGGACACACAAAATTAATGTCGCCTTTTCGGACCAACTGTGAAATCTGCCCTTAAGCTCCTAAGCATTATAATGCCACAGTGAAGCTGACCTTTGATCTTTTGGATATAAAATGTCATCGCATCATCATTTTATTCTATTAGTCTTTTTGTATGCTGTCCTAATTAACACCAATTCTTGAGTTATGACTGAAAATATGTTTTGTGAGGTTACAGAGAACAACAGATGTAGCTTACGTTTGGAGGCATTTCAGATGCTTATAGCATATTTTTCAAAGTAAAGGATCCTTATTAAGTATCACATTATTTTTTGGTATTAGCTTTGTTGCTCCTCACCATTTACACAACAACAGCAGTTTGTTGCTGCCAACAAGAGGAGATTATTCCTTCACTGCACGCAGCGGTTTCAAGTGCTTCGGTTCACAGTCTCAAATCTGCTCATGTGAAACGACCTCAGATGTTATGATGTGAACTTGGACCTGTAGGACAGTTGATCATGTCTGTAATCCTACCTGCCAGAGAAAGTATAAGGCCAGCACCACCTGCAGAGGGGCAGACCATATCATGTTGATGTAAGTGATGAGATCCATGAAGCGCTGAGCGTCCACTGACATCAGGTTGACGATCTCCCCCACAGTGGAGGTGCGACGTGCTGCACTGCTTATTACCAAGGCCTGAAAGAGCAGATTCAGGGAGTAAAAGTCCTTACAAAGGCTTGAATCCAGACAATCAGCAAAAGCTGAACACCACTGACTGAGTAAAATAATACATTTTTAACTAAACAATACTATGAGTCTTAATTTACTTTGAATTAGGTCCTCTATCTGTCTGTCTATCCATCTAGTTTTAACAGACAGTTTTACAGACAGTTCCAGTATCGGAGAGCATAGGACGATGTTGGATGGTATTATCGGCAAACAAATACATATCAAGATATATCAAGATGGCTGAATCAATCAAGAAAACAACTGAGGAAGGCGTTTGCAGTACCAGGTTTTATCTTTTGAGAAACTCTAAAAAGACTTGAAGTGCCATTTAAAAGTGTCTGTACCTTTCTGTATACAGCACCAATGACAGCAGTGCGCAGACGCATGCCCGTCACAAAGCAGACATGAAAGTATTTCTGGAGGACGAGTGACTGCACACAGGTACATATGAAGAGCAGAGCAGTGTAAAAGTAGCCATGCCAGGAGGGGGCGTTGGAGTTGTTGACAAAGTCAATCAGCAGCCTGTTAGGAATCAAGTAAGGAAAGTATACATTATGTTTACACCAAGCTATGATTAAATCACCAACAAACTATTCTGTCTGAGTTTAAGAAACATTTCAGAAGTGTTAGAGCCTTGTAACAGTCAATGAATTAACTGCTGTGGAATACTTGAATGTCCACTCTGTGCTTAAGGTCTGTGTAATTAGTTTACTCAATAGTTTATTCCAAACAAAGTCTTTTCCTCTTTTAAAAGCAGCCGGCCATTCAAATGTGGTGTAGGAGGCAAGGTCAGTCTCTTTTCCATGAGTCCTAACCAGCTGTCTGCAGCCTCACAAAGACCAAACATAATGATGTGTTCAGGGAGGCCTGTTCACATACCATCACTTTTGATGTAAAAAGTGGGGTGTGTTCTATATACCAGTGTAAAATGCAAAGACAGGTATTTTATTGTATTATGCAATTTTCCCCCAAAATGGTGCAATAATCAAGCTAAAGCCTTGTCACTGATATGTGCCGTCATGGCTGCCAGTACAGCTGCCAGTTACAGTCGGCATCACCATAGGATGAGCTCAGCTACTGGTAGCTAGCAGGATTGCAAACTCCACACGGCAAAAACAAACGGCACTAAAAAGAGCTACACACAGAAACTGCACGTTGTGGACTTCGCGGTACACAGTGGAAAATTGTTTGGGATGACTTTGAGATGGTGAAATTTTTTTTTCGGGGGGGGGGTCAAATGTTGCACACGATCAAGTCGAAAAGCCAGTACAGTATAGTTTGTGGGTGTTTTGGATGTGTTTCAAATGGCAATAAATAGTGTTAAAATAACTTGTGTTCACATTTTTATTAATTATTAGCTATAGAAAACCTTTTTTCCCTCTGGGAGACACCCAAAAACAGACTGCGTCTTACCTATCAGTA
Organism: Naso annulatus; assembly: GCA_029783625.1. Taxonomy (NCBI): domain Eukaryota; kingdom Metazoa; phylum Chordata; class Actinopteri; order Acanthuriformes; family Acanthuridae; genus Naso; species Naso annulatus. The sequence continues at coordinate 23,934,297 of JAPZDX010000009.1, read as the reverse complement.
CGACTCATGTTCTAGACTTTGTGTGTACAAATTTACCAGCAACAATTTGCTCTTGGATGGGCAGTAAGGTTCACAAAATGTGACAAGTTCCATGAAAGCATGTATGAAAGTAAGCATGAACTGACAGTTACGAATGCTCTCAATAAACAACATATAAGTTACTGGTACATCAAATTGCCTCAGATGTAGGGCTGGGCAACCGAAAACCAACATTAAGAACCTCTCACAGACTTGATCTTGCTCATGACAATTAAGTCAATTAATGTTTCCCCCAAGCTCAGATGTCTTTGTTCGAAAAGATTTGAAAGTTCAGTAGATTAAGCTGAGCAAGCATTTCCTTATCACTGTGCCAACATACAAGAAGTGCTGCACTATATCACAAGAACAAAAATATCAAGAGCAAAACTGGCAACAAAAAAAGGGGGTGGAAGAAACATTTTTGTATATGAAGAACTGTATAAGTATGTAAAGGAACCTATGGGGCCTCGGGGACCTTCACTCCTGACACGCCATGGAGGAAACAGGTATTCCTCTTGTCAATATCTGTCATTCTCCAATACACGTATGTCCACAGCAGGTATTTACATGGCCACATTATAAAGAAATACAGAAAATTTCAAAGGGTGTTTCAGAAAAATAAGTGTGAGAAGAACTGAAGTTTCTCACCGGAGGATCTCAGGCCCGACGAACATGAGGATGTCCTGGATGATCTTATAGAGGCAGGACATGAAGAAGTACGGCCCGAAGGCCAAGCACAGCGCCCAGAACAGGGAGGGCTCCTTTGTCTTCTTGGGTGGTTTTACAATCAAGATTTCAGACTCTTCCACAGCTTCGCTCTCTTTGCCCTCACTGTGTGGGACCCGCTTGGGGGAGTACAATGTTCTCTGTTCTGTCCTTGGAAGAGAGAATCAAAGAAAAGACAGACTGATTTAATTAATTATTCTAAACTACATAGTTTGTTGAGGAGAGTCAAAAATGGTTGGCGTGATCTTTGTCATCATTAGTGTTACACGTATAGCCCAAGAACAGATTTCACACAAAATAATGTCACTATCAGTGCAAAATACAACAAAAAGCAAAAATCAGTTTGAAGTTTAGTACCAAACAAAAGCAAGAAATTGCTTTTCAATGTACATTTAACCTTGTGGGTATCCAGCAGATGTGGTGTCACTAAGATTACAATGATTAACATTTATGGACACTTTCTTGCAGTAGTCATACCCTGCTGTACTAAGCTTCTGACCTTTTGACCTTTTGGCACTCTGTGTTCCAGCGACGCACCAGCTGTGGAACGACTCTCTGGGAGCAGTCATCAGTGTTCAGAGACCACAGGTCCTTTTCCTCCAGGGGGCGCTTGTACCCCGTCACCATCATCCTGGTAGAGACAAGCAGGGTGGGAGAAGGATGACGACAAAAGCATTTTAAGTCCAACTCAAAGGATTTGGAATACAATCTAAGACAAACACTCAAGACCAGCCAAAGGAAAATATCAAAGGTCGAAGGTCACAAATGCTAATTCTATTCTAAACAGGGATTATTCTCTCACACACCCTCTCAACCAGGCTGCACAGAAGATTTAAACAATCAGCACAGTTTCAAGGTGGGCACCCAAGATTAGTATCAACAATTCAGTATCCAACCAAATGTAAAATATGGTCCCAATCTGCCCTGGTCCTCCTGAGCTATGGCTTTGAATGGTGGGAAGAAAAGTGTTTTTGCAGAAGATTAAAAATGTCAGAAAAGTTGACCTTTCACTGGCTCAGAAAGGTAGAGCAGGTCATCTACTTATCAGAAGGTTGGGAATTCAATTCTTTGTAGTGATACGACGCTATATAAATAAAACTGACTTGACTGAAAATCCCAAACAGCGCATGTATATTACATGTTTTTATTCCAAAATTCTTCAAAGAAACAAAGACAGCTGGAGAATGGACACAGCAAGTGTGGAGTTTAAACTCAGTCATGCTTTAATCATTTGCTTACCTGTTGATCCACCAGAAGGTTATTCTGGAGAGGAAAGAAGCTCCAGGCTCAGGGCATGGATTCTGACAACAGACACATCACAGTTAGATAAAAAAATTTTTGGCTGCTGACTAAGATACAGACGGAGGGTTTCATCATTATCTCAGATTACATATTGGATGTATATCAATACAGATGGGCTGATTAGTATCTCAAAGGATGGAAGCAATCAATGTGACCAGATACTCTATTCGGGGGACGTGAGGCAAAGATACTGTGTGAGGTTGACGCGACAGAGACATGCAGGTACAGAAGTTAGAAGCACTTTGAGCTACAGCAGCCAATTCATGAAGCTGATTAAGTAACTTAAGTTATGATTACTGCAACTTAATTCAAAATATACTCCTTCTTAGAATCATACCTCAAAAATGGAACGTGGACACTATAATGCTTTGTTCATATTAAATGTCCATTAGTTGCTTAGAAATCAGAGTAGATACCGTCTGCTCTACTATTCCCCCCATTCTGGGACCAGACCAGAGACTCCGCCCACTCCACTGCGTGAACTTGTTGGTCTGGCTATGGGTGCTTCTCAAGTCTCTTACTTGTCATTTCCTCGTTCCTCAATTCTCGCTTGAACCGGAAGTTGTTTTGCCGATGCCAGCTTGCAGACAATCCCAAAGCTTTTATTTGAGCACTGAGGAGCAAGGATCGAGGAACGAGGAGCGACCATCTAGGGGCGATGAGCGAGGATACACGAGTTCATTCTCCCAGCTCAACGATCTGGTATAAAAACTCTACCTCCACAGCTGGAGCATTTGAACGAGATAGCGGAGAAGCAATCCAAGTTTAAGAGGCCCATATTCACTTATCTGAAATGAATTAATTCAGAAGTGCTAACATGAAGGAGTCCAGAGAGCGATGATATTTAACGCACAGATAAGACAAGCGTGATAATACATACATGAAAACGTCATATTGGAATTAGTGAAGATTGGAAAAACAGAAGAGGGGCTCTACACAGAATTTGTAGTTTTTGTGGTAATATATGAATGGGCTTTTATTTCCAAATCACTTGGCTTGAATAAGAAAAACCACAGAAGACAGTGGTAGTGGGGAAACGCTCCAGCCAGTTTGTGCAGCCAATCCAGCTGTGTCTGCATCATCATAAAGGGACGTCACTTCATGTGAAGCCGCCAAGGAAAGGACGTCTCATTTCTCCTAAAACATCTTTCCACATTTCATCTCTCCTCACTTGGGTCTCCTTGTTTCTCTCCATGCAGGACTAAGATGCAAGGAAAAGAGGCAAGTGAGGGAGACACGGATGCAATTTAAGAGACTTGAGAAGCACCCATTGCCTCCACTCTGAGCAATTCTCAGAGGGAGGGGATTAGATTTTCTCTAACCCTCTCTCATTGGTCGTTGCCTTTTCATATTTAATCCATGTAAATGGTCAGTACGTTGCCAGGGTGGTGTTTCACCGCACTGTGGACAGTGAGTGTGGAAAAAAAGTCTGGCTAACCAAGACAACCGAAATCCAAAAACATCTCCACACAAGCTGTTGAATAACCACACAGACGTTATATTGTGTTGTGACTGAGATTCTGACCCACCGAGCATTTTGGAAAAAGACAAACAAACGTTTTTCACTTTACATCCCATTACACTATCACTGTGAGTGGACAGCGGGACCTACAGCAGTGATTCCTGCCTCTCACTGCAGACAACGGAACGGGACAGACGTTATCAGATATTTCTCAACAGCCAGTTTAGTCCCACTCATGGCTCCCCACCCCCGGCCGGGAGTACCACAGTTACAAAGCACACTGCCAGACCAAGAGAATCAAGTCCACTCAGTGGAGTGGGTGGAGTCTCTGGTCTGGGCCCAGGCTACTCATCACCCACAGACCCTTCTTTTAGTCCTTTTTAAAAAAAATTTTTTAATAACACTAAAAACAACACTGAAATATGGCTGCCCCAGTGAATGATTTTACATATCATGCAATAATTGTGACTTTTAAAAACTTTGTTCTAGGACAGGAGGTTAAACCCACAGAGTCTCACTCATTAGTGTGCTCCACCTCTGTTCATAGAAGTGAAATAATAAGACATAAGACTATGATGGCTTCATTCAACAGGAATTCAACATTGAGGACTCATTTTTGTGGCTATCTTGTTGAGCTTTGGCACTGCAAACAAAATCAACAAGTAAACATTCACAGAAAAGTGTATAAGTTAACACCAGAGTAAGAAGTTTAAAGGAGGAATTTACAGGATGAGAAAGACAAAGACTTAAAAGGTGAAACTGTCTTACCGAGTCTTTCACAGCCTGGGAGAAGAGAGGCGGCTGGTCCGTCAGGCAGGATAGGAACAGAGCAACCAGCAGCAGAGCATAGTAGATGTAAAAGGTGGTGTACCTCCACACAGACACCGTCAAATCCTTCAGACAAGAACAGACACAGCTTTTGACCAGTGAACTTGCTGGTGTAAGATCTTGCTTGTTAATAGTAGGTCACCATAATAATGTTTGCTTGGAGGGTAATGGTGTTTAAGGTCTTGGTCGTCACTTATTAAATATCAAAAGACAAAGATGACATGACAAACCAGCTGCATGTTAACATATTTATCACAATTTTATTCAACCAAACTTTGTCCAGCTCTGCTTGTTGAGGACTGACCTGGTCCAGGGCCTGGAGGATCTTGGATCTGAAGGTAACTGTGGCACACAGCAGCAACAGCAGCCAGAAAATCAGCATCACTCCAGACGACTGAACCCCTTTCATGCGTTCATACTGGATTAACAGCGTGGCCAGCAGCTGGAGCACACACACAGTGAAACATGTTTATAGACACTGTACATCGTAACATAAAAATACTTCCTAAAACAAACACACCTCTATTTCTACAGGCTTTGATTCCATGTAGTGTTACAAAGAGAAAGTTAGTGCATATTGTGAACTTTGGTCCAGCTGAAAAAAGTTAATCCAGTCTCAGATACGTTTGGAAAGTTACTTCTTGATGACGGCCCAGCTTTGTTTCAGTTTGGGTTGAGATTCTACCACCTTTTTCTTCATCTTAAGACAGTTTAAACTATGTTTAAATTTCGTAATTACCTAAATTACAAACAAATATTCAAATCAAGCATAATTATGGCCCTGAAAGTTTATGTTATAGCAAATCTGTCAAGGATTCAAAGATCTTAAGTTGCACAATTAAGGACAAGAATCCTTCCTTTGGCCCTTGAAGTTGGCATATTTAAAACATCCAGCTGGACAACAGGTTGTGTGAATTATATGTATTAGGAGAAATTGAGGATGAAGCATACTTTGTTTTACATTGTTCTTACTATGATGAGTTTCAATGTCTATCCTAAATGAGATGTTTGCTCAAAGTCTAGAAATGTTTTGATGTACTGATGATAATAGAATGGATTGGCTGTTAAATGTTGATGCTTATAAGTTGGCTAGTTTTGTTTCTGCAGCTTGGAAAAAATGTCAGTAGGGTTTACTGGTTTAATATTGTTTGTTGGAACAACAAAAGGTTTTAAACTAAGTGGACAAATTACGTATTTCGTCAGGCTTGAGAACGCCTGGGATTCCATTAGAGAAAAGGTAGGAAGAAGCTGAAAAAAAAAAAAGAAATCAGATTACTTGCTGTAACCTGCTGTTATGGAGCTGGACGTGCATTAATGTCAGAAAACGAAAGGGAGGAGCTGACGTTAACTTTGTGAACAGTCTCAGACTGCAATTAACAGCATTTCTGTGGTTAGTCACACCTCAGCTCCAAACCTTTCTGCTCTGTCATAAAACAAAGAACACTGAATTGAGAATGCTCTTTGGGCATTGTGTGTACTTTTGTGAATCTCGGCTGCACACAAGAACCTTGTTCTGTTCTGACGTTCATGATCTTTACTGTATATAAATAAATTTACAGAAAACAGAGTTTGAATTTCTCCTTAATTTTTATGACAATGTAAATAAAACTAAACCTAAACTGAAACAAAAAAAAATCTGAATAATTCATTCATTTCTGGAAATTCTTCAAAAACTTGTACTAATCAAAAAAATTCAAGATCCAAAACACAACAAACAAACAAACTAAGCTGTGTTCTTTGCGTGTGTTCTACACAAAAGACAAAGAAAACCTCTCACCATGGTGAGGCCGAGTAATGTTGGACTGACTAGGTGGACAGGTGCGGGGACACTGCTGCCATGACTTCTTTCCCAGAAAGAATAGAAAACATCTGACCAGCAGATAATCCACAGTAGAAGGCCAACAGCCTGTGGAGAGAAGAACAGCTCATATTGTTTGATGTAACCCAAACTTTCACAAACATGATACAACTGTTGCTACAGTGAGTTCTTTTTTTACTACTTTGCAAAATTTGAAACCACTAAAAAGGCCACCACTCAGTCTTTGTTTACATATTTGGCAGTGTGGCCAGTGAACTCATTCATGGTTACTCTATTTCATCAAGTGTTATAATTATTCAAAGTACACTGGAGTACTTATTAACCCTTGGTTACATACACAGACATTATGAAACATTCTTAAAATACGAGAAAATGCAATTAAAATATTGGAACGACCTGAGTCCAGAGATATTCACAAGTCTGTTTTTGCAAGTCCAAGTTAGTCTCAAGTCTTTTCTGGCTGTTACGAGTGTTCTATCATTTGCTGTGGGCCATCCGGTCTGCTTAGGACATGGTACAACTATATCTAAGGAATTCAAAACATCTTATTATCATGTCTTTATCTATCAGCATACAGCACTGATATGCTTTTTTTAAAATATAGGATCACATCAAACAGGTTAATTGATTTTCAATATGAAAAAACACAATGAAAGCTTTTATTCTGAGTTCAAAAACATATTCGCCATGAATGATATGAACATACTGCTACATGATGCAGGATGCACGATATAATGGGCACATTATTAGTATAGGCCGATACTGACTTTAAAATGATCCAATATCGGCCGATATCCGCACATATCATAATCAATAAAATAATAGGCCACTGTTTCTTGGATTAAACGCCAGAGTCGACGCCATGTTTCACATGTTCCCTGTGGACAGACGTTATGTTTGCTAACTTTGTCACCGGTGAAACAGGCCAAAGCGTTTTTCTTCTTTTGCACAAGGAATGAATAACACATCATTTTAAGCTTTGTATTTTATGCCTGCATTTGCCAGCGGGCCAACACGACAAGAGTACGCATAATAATACTGTATGTAAATTCCACGACATGAGAGACTTGATGATCTCTGCAATTAGGTGTGGGGGAAAGAAATATACATATGTATTGATATCGGTATCGATTATTGGCCAAAGTGGCAGCATGTTGCTCTCAGAAAAACAAGTTGGAAGCATACTATGTAAATATTTAATTAAAAACCCAATATGTGACTTACACACCACTGGTCCATTTGTTTGGCACATGGTCTCAATGAAATCCTCTTTATAATTTATTTTAAATTCAATTATAAATTCATCCTGTGCACCAATCATGTTGCTGTCAGGTTCAACTTGTGGTCTGTCTTAACGGGTCCACGTGTGTCAGCTGAACCTTTGAGCATGAACATGCTCGCCGCTGTCGCCAAGTGCTTGCTCCTGTGGGTTCTGTTGGGTCTCTGTAAATACGTAGAGTCTGGTCTAGACCTGCTCTATTTGTAAAGTGTCATGAGATAACATTTGTTGTGATATGGCGCTA
>JAPZDX010000009.1:23923989-23926519 GCA_029783625.1 Naso annulatus | reverse complement strand
GGGCAGATCGGGTTGACCAGAAGTCAAATCTCATGTAAAGTGTCATTTTCTCACCTTGCAGTCATCACAGTGTTCAGCTTCATCTCCCTCTTCACAAGGACATTTGTCACAGCTGTCACAGTTCTGGAAGAATATGCATTTAGTAAAAAAATCAATCTAGAGAGCAGATCATCATATAGGACAGAGCTAGAATGAATTCTATACAATAGAAACAACTCCGTCCATGTAGAGCGAACGATTGTTGATTGTATTGCTTTCATTTTAGTCTGCAGAAACAAATTCCAGCTGTTTTACTTTAACACAGTCAGTTTCCATCACTACACACTGTAAATTTTGTTTTATTTTAAAATTCTCTGACCTGACCTGAACTGAGCTCTGATGGATAAATTCAATTTCTCTTACTCTGTTTGAAACGTACCTCACAGAATTCACAATATGAGCATAGAGAGCCTGCCCGATAGGCACTGGCCTCATCATCATCATCGTCGTCATCATCGTCGTCATCATCATCATCATCGTCATCGTCATCGTCATCATCGTCATCATCATCGTCATCATTGTCTTTGTCGTCATCATCATCATTATCATCGTCATCATCGTCATCATCATCGTCATCATCGTCGTCGTCATTGTCGTCATCATCGTCCTCATCATCGTCATCGTCATCGTCATCGTCATCATCATCATCATCATCACCATCACTGTCACCGTCGCCATCATCATCATTATCTGCACATAAACATTTGAGTTTTAAACAGATCTTTCGCTTAAAAGGCAAGATCAAAATATGTTACATCATTAATAATGTGGATATTAAGTGGCAGTGGTCTGCCTGCCGGTAATAAAGTAATTGTGGAAAAACTTTTAGACTCAAACTTTTGCAAAACCTTTGTGAAAGACTATATGCGTCTCTTTTTGGGACTCTACCAGACGAATAATGCCTGAAAGCACGTTGGGACTTCATAATTCATCACCCATTTTCCTTAATTATGACAATTATTTCATATATCGGCATTGGCTTGTTTCTATATACTACAGGCAAAATATTTTGTGGTGTTTCTCAATATTCTCATGCAATCAGTCTTCCCTCCATCCACAACATTTTTCGTTGTTGTAGTTACTGTTTGATGTCTCAGCACAGGGACGGTGTTGCCCTAAACCCTCAAGAGTACCATAAAATAGTAAGTTAACACAACAAATGCAACATTTTAGTACCTACGGTAGGGCCTCTATTTTTCTGCTCAGTGATATTTTAAAATACAACTGTGTTGCATAATAAAAACAATATCTAAATTTTATTTTTGACTTATTCTGTAATTTAGAATGCATTTTCAGTTAAACCAGAGACATTGCTAAAAGGACTTTAACTCAAAAAGACCTACTGACAAACATAGTTGAAAGATACAATAAATATAATGACAAAATAACAAAACGTACTAAATATGCAAAACCAAAAGTCCTAGCTGTGTCCTAGTGTAACTTAAGTAAAACTGCATAAATATTATTTTCAAATGTACTGAAAGTAGCAAAGTAAAAGTGTTCATTATGTGGCAAAATTACTCTTGTCTCATTATAAAATAGTATAAGATATACATTAACCTTAACCAGCATTTTGATGTTATGTATGTTATGGGTAATTTTAACTATTTTTCGCACTACTGGGTAGAACAATGTACGATATTTTATATAAGCTGACAATATGGTTTGTATAATATGAATTTTTGGCCTTTTTATCTATTTTGAGTCTTGTCTGTGTGATGATTCTTTGTTATATCATAATGTCTTCCTGATGTGTCTAGTTATGTAAATTCCTTAATAAAAATTTAAATGGAAAAAAATTGTATTGGTAGTATCAATACAGCTGTTAGATTAATGTGGTTGAATACTATGTAGTGAAAAAAAGAAATACTAATGCACATCATAATTGGGCGATATTCTAGTGAATGTATCTGGATACAATACATTCTACAACTGTGACACATTTAAAATACAAATGTTGCAAATTACTTTTTGTCACAATAAGGTTATTACATTTATTATCTCCAATAACAACTGTACTTTGGAAGTAATGTTTGAACATTCAGTTTTTAGTGTCTGTTACACTAACACAAATTGAATTTATCATCACACTAATCATTTCAAAGTGTTCAGAATAAGTTCGTCTTTTTCAAAAAGACTGAAGAAACTTTTTCCAAAGAGATGTTTTAATCCTTATCTGTATCCCCATTATTGTAATCCCTGAGACAAGCGTGTGAAAAAAACAAAACAAAACACACACATGAGAAGAACATGCGATTAAACAGATACTCACAAGTTTCAAATGTTGTAGCTCAGCATTCTAGTCCTCATACAGGAAGCAAGGCCAGATACATGTTTACAGGCCTTTGATAAAAGTAATGATCCTCTCCATGCATTTTTACAGCATTTAGGCAGTTAATGATCATTTGATTTATTTAATGAATGAAAGTAGGGTTAAAGACATATGGACAAAAGTGACTGTCATTTTTTTCCAGCCATAAATGTTCACATT
>JAPZDX010000009.1:23916489-23918989 GCA_029783625.1 Naso annulatus | reverse complement strand
AATGACAACCTTTGTAAAGAAACTGATCATTTCTTGTTCATTTTCAGTCAGCAAGACCACAAGGACCGGGAGAGAGAGAAGGCTTTATTGTTTTAGATCTAATCTAGATTCTCATGTAGAGCCAAAGTCAAATAATAAATGGCTGCATTGCCAAGAAATCCAATGATTTTACCATAAAGGAGACTTACCCTGGTATTAAGCTACTAACAAATAACATGATCAACATTATCAGTCACTATTTACAGCTTTAGTTAGCACACCGTCTTTCATGCAACAGCATAGGTTTGAGATACAAGTTCAAAATTAAGTCTAATGGTGACAGACTAGAGGCGGTGAAAAACAGCTGAGCTGGAAAGAGCAAAGGACAGAATGAGAGAGGAGATCAGATCGAGATGAAGACTGCAAAGTGGCTGAAAGTGGAGATGAGCTTAGACATGCCAAAGACATTTCTTCTCTCTTAGTTTGGACCTCTGACTCTGCCACTGACCCAGTTGATCCATTTAGTTAACTACTGCTACTGTTTAATTCCTCCTCTCCATGCAGCCTCTAGGAAAACATGTGAATCGTTAATAGTTTAAAATAATAGCTGATGCATATGCTGTCATTTGCCTGTATGCTTTATTTTGGGCTGGATCTTGACACCTCAGTAATAACCCTAACACAAGACATCATTTAACTCTAGCTTGTCCGGGTGAAGGCAAAGATTTGTGTTACTTAAGGTGTCGAACAGGGTGTTGTGAGGTGAAGAGATGACAGCAAATACACTGCATCAGCCCATTCATCAACAACATCTGACATTCCTCAGCAGGATTTATTTGCCTTCATGAATCTGATCCAGTGCCACGTCCAACCCAGGCTCTTTCCATGTAAGGACAGTCCAAAGTAGGAAATCTCTTTCCACGATAAAGTTACCTCAGGGGACTGGAGTGTATGTGTGTGTATGTGTGTGCACTTTGGGGGGAGTTAGAAAATTAATTCAAAGCTCTAATGTAGTGCCAGATGAAAAATTAACAAATTTTTTTTTTTTCTTCATTGCCTGGTAAGTGTTTGAATCATGCATCAGCATTTAATCTCAAAATAGTGACATTTTTATTAATTATTTGCCTTAACGGACATATTAACAAGGCACTCTCTGGTCACATCTGGTGATTAAAAGCTTTTGCTAATGGTCAGACCTTTAAAGGCCCTTCATCCAATAATAATAGTCATAATAATAATAGAAAATCAGACTTCGGCGACCCCTGATTAGAGGATCAAAAAAAGGCTCTAGAACAGGCAGTAGTGCATACTGACAATATTAGAATAAAATACCCTTTACAGTAAATGATACGTTAAGGTGAGCATACATATCCCATTATTTATCCTGATTAAAATGCACTTCAATCAGCAAACATCCGAATCAGCAAAGTAAAATATATGAAATAATTGACATAACAGCAAACAAGGTGCACTTGGACGCAAAGGCCCAGAGTAAATGCTGTGTCCTAATTTTGTTGTATTTTGTTCAAAAATTAACAAATGACTTTTTTCTATTCATAATTTTGCATGTTCAATTTGTACTGGGTCTGTACTGGTACACACTGCACAGAAAATGGACATAATCTCAGACTGACAACTTTAAATAGTGTTGCAAACTCAGGAATTGCTGTGAGAAATTTAACTTTAATGGTGACCCACTTATACATGTTTCCCCCTCTGGGACTGTAGCTGCAGCCCACTGGTTGTCTCTTGCTTAGACACACATAAGCATTTCCACTGTGCTTTGTTTTTGTACTACTTGCTATGTGGACAGGAGCACATTGTCACACAAGTTGCAAATGTAGTTCAATCCTGTAGGTGGCGCTGTGGATAATTAACAGCAACAACATGTATGTCATACCGTAACACGAGGTAAACCAGCTAGCTAACAAGCTATCATTATCATCATTCATCATCATCCTCGTCTTCTTCTTCTTCCTCTTCTTCTTATAAGCACTATCATTTTTCATTAGTATTTTAAATATTTAATTTATTAATAGCAGTAGTATTAATGAGATATTTAGATAATCCAGCTGTCAGATCGTGGCCCACCTTGAATCTTGGATCTCTTCCGAAGTTTCTGCCCAGTGAAAGGAAGGTTTTCCTCGCCACTGTCACCCAGTGCTTGCTCATGGAGGATACGCTTTCAATTGTTAGGTCCAAAAAACTCGATACACAGTGTGGTCTAGACCTGCTCCAGATGCAAAGTGTCTTGAGACAACTTGGTCGTGATTTGGTGCTTTATAAACAAAATTGACTTGACAATGAGCAAACAAACAAAAAAAAATCTATGTTAGTAAAAGTACTGTTACCTTAATGAAATTTTATTAAAGTAGAAGTAAATTACTGATGTCAAAATGTACTCAAGTAAAAGTAAAAAGTACTCTTTTAAAATGTACTCAGAGTAAAAGTTACTTAGATAATTTTTTGTGGGATGGGGGGTGGGGTGGGAGGGAGTGGTAATATCATCTCTCTGTCTCAA
>JAPZDX010000009.1:23892581-23910604 GCA_029783625.1 Naso annulatus | reverse complement strand
AAATCTTGGAAAATAAGGTTATTAAAAAAAAAAAAACAACAACAACTCTGATGTCTGTATCTCATGTCACACATGCTGTGATTGGTATGTTGTTTTTTCTGAATATATGTTCAACCTGCAAACTTTAACCATCAGTATGTAGCATGGCATTGGGACACAGTTCCTGCTGCCATTCCCCACAGTCACAGTTACGGCGCTGATGGGGAGCAGTACAACAACGAACAAGATTTGTGTTGACACGATCTCGTGACATTAGAGACAGACCCTCTGAACAAATTATTTTAGTTATATGAATACACATGGATCAACAATATTACAATTTCTTAAAACCCTAGGCAACATTCTCTGGCCTGTTGGGCCTTTAGGCTGTTTCTTCACTTCAATCACAGCTTCTTAGTTTAATTTTCCTAAAGATGGGGAAAGCATTTCTCATCCTTAGCCTAAACACCTGCGTAATATGGCTAAGCTAGGAGGCTGTGGAGAAGCACTGTGTTTATCATCAAACGTAACAGTATGGATGTTGCTGTTGACAGCTCCGGCAAGAAAAGAACAAGAATTAGCTTTTGCTGCTAATTTCCCGGTCTCTACTTCCTGACACTTGAACCTGGAGCACAGCATTCACATCAACACAGAACCATTAAAAAAAAAAAAAAGTTTAAATACATAACCTGCTTAGTGGAAAGCATTCTTGTCAGTTACATGTAGTTTCTACTAACCGGTACACAAGTGGAAGAGGCGTTTCTTCAGTATACAGAATTCTAGAGACCGACATACCTACAGCTCTAACAGATTCGAAATTAAGAGGATACCAGTAGCTGGGTCATGTACCGACCACGGGGCCATGTGACTTGTACAGTTATACTACAAAGACATGTCAGCAGGGCCATTGCGTGGATGTTTCTATGGATCTCGCACATGCAAAGAACAAGAACCCTAAAGAAAAACCGGATAAGATGTTGGACACAAACACCAGGCAAATGTCAAATACACACGTTTCGTTGAATGACTACGACACAATGAATCACCACGGCAATGCACTTTGACCCCAAGGATGACAAAAACTTGTTAAATACTGTTAACGCGTGAACAAGAAAGACAAAAAAAATTAAAATAAAAAAAGACCGTCTTAAAATTATGCTGCAAGGGGGCATCAAACTATTGTACAGACCCCCAGTTCAACAGTTTCATCCTTCCTGTACTAAAGACAACCTAAAACATGGAGACCGAGGAGAGACTTCTAACGCATCCTGTACTCTGACGTCTTGGACATCTCGCACAACTGACCCTTGAAGTCGATGTCTATGGTGAAGTCCAGGTCTCTCTGCAAGCCAACAGCAAAAAGTCAGACAAGATGCTAACTGCAACCAACTGCAGTGATGAAGCTACACACACATTTTTTTATTTTTTTTTAGAAAGAATCTATTTTGGACAGAGAAACACTGCTTACGTTGTTCTTGACGTTTGGCTTCATGCTGATGGTGCCGAAGATCTCCTCGCCAGTTTTGACAGTAAGATAATCATCCAGGTAGAAGACAGTCTGCTTCCAGTGGGTGTAGGGAGACTCTGGGCCTGATGGCAGAACAATATAAATGTGCATGAATAAAATTTGCTGTTTAAACAATGACAGTTTATGGGAGTTAACAGTCTAGAGCAAATCCATTAAACACTAAAAGTGTCACAAATTTTCAATTTGAGGTCATATTCCAATTATCGATCTTTTTGTTTTTCTTTTAGCACAGATGACTGTAAGTTTTAGACTAGTTTAATCTAGTCCTGGGTTAATTGGATTTATGCCCTCATAAATCATTTAATTTTTTAATTCTTATTTTAAAAGACGGGCTACATGGTGTCATGAGTGATATAATCTCCATTACGGGACTATGAGAAATAAAACATTACTTTGTGATCGTGCCTCAGCGGATGAGTACAAATAAACACCACAAAACTTGTTTGTTTTGTCAAGTGTGGCACATGTAGGCTACTGTTGGAGCAGGTGTGTGTATTTTAGCACAACCTGCTTCCATTGGGTGAACATTAAACTTAAAAAAAATAATAATAAGCTTTAAAAAAAATAATCAAAAATACAAAATTTAGGGACGTTGGTCTCATCCAGTTACTAAAACAACAGGTTATCTACTCAGTCATGGAAAGTTACGGACAGCTACTACAACTTCATCAACCACATGTGTACAGACAAAAGGTCTGTGTGTGTTTAAAAGCAGACTGACTGGTGGAGAAGCCGGTCCTCTTGTGGCAGCGAGTGAACTCGATGTTAAAGTAAGTGACCAGGGCGTGGATGTAGTCATTCCTCTTCACTTGTAGGCAGAATGGTGAGGTGAAGGTCAGGTCCTCCAACTTCACAGTGTAGATGTCCACCTCCTACACATGCACAAGACGGCATCAGACCAAAGATGTTCAACTTTAAGATCTTTTACTAAAAACACAACCAGAGTCAAAACGTCCTAGGCAAAAGACAAATGCACCTTCATCCCGGCATCATTTAGGAAGCGTAAAAAGAAACAAGTTACTCATCCACCCACCTTGATGAGACAGGCACTGCTGACCAGCTGCTTGGGGTCCACAACATCAACCAATGGCTCCTTAATTGCCACCTCCTTGATGCACGACATATCGAAACCATACACGTTCTCCCACCCTGACAAAAGAGGCACCAATACAGACCTGTTTCAGTTCACTGAAAACAACACGTTGAGAACAGTCTGTGGTGCTCAGGTTTCCATTCCTAACAAGAGTCATTAGGTCACCCCTTTGAATGTGTAACAAAGACGACCCAGCTCTATTCCAAAGCATACAGCTGGACAACACTACTACCACTTCCATAAACCGAAGTCTGACAGATGACCTCCAATTTAGTGCCAACTGCCATAAATAGGCTTAGGCTCAGTCAGGTGGCAGCCTACTCACAGTGGATTTTGTAGTCCTTGTACTGCCTGTCTTCAATGGCAGTAACATAAAGAGTTGCCCTGTCTGGAAAGATGAGTCCGTCCGGCTTCTGTAAGAGGGGGAGAGGATGGAAAAGAAGGACTCAGACTCACAGGTGTGTGACAACAGATCATTCACCAGCAAAAAAACACAACATTGCGCCCAAGTATTGGGTATCACTATCTGGACGACCAAAGTAGATCTGAGTCAGAAAAAATAATTTAAAGCCTAAAATTTCACAAATGTCAAATTGAGGATGGTGGAAAACTGAAAGCTAAAAATTCTACTATTTAAAATCAGTGATCTGATTCTGGCTTTGTTTTGTATTAAATCTAAGTAGAGCAAAGTGGTTTGCTTTAGCGATTGTAAACATTTCAAATTTGTCACAGCTCTGACTCTTACCACTGACGAGCTTTTTCTTCATATTAATGTTTTGTAGTGCAGACACATCAATTGTACTAAATCCTAAATACTTCTGGAGGAAAAAAAAAAAAATCTGCTAATGATCAGCCTTCTGCTCCAGACATTTGAGTTTTATTTCACCTGTCTTCTCTCTGCTGTTACTCCTCTACTCCGAATTGTTACTGATGGGTGCCCATGAGGCATGACCCCAAAAGAGAAGCCCAACGAGGCTTTTCCATTATCACTTTTTACCGAGCCGATTTGCATTTTCACAGCCACTTTTACTGAGCCCAGTTGAGCTGAACTGAGATGTGCCAAGGATAGACCGACTCCTGAGCAGGCAGAGGTGACGTCATATGGGGTTCATCATCATTCAGGTATGTCTTTACTGACATGTTTTTTAAGTGATAAGCAGTACATGATAACCAAAATCATAACAACAGCTTGGAAAGCCATGATGTGTACAGAAGAAGTTGGTTAACAGCAGTCTCTCAGCTCACACTGCTTTAGCAAAACAGTGTTTACTAGAGCGCAGCTACTGAACTTCATCGACTCAAGACATTGCATCATCAGTTATAGACACATGGTCAGCAGACAGCCCAGTTGTGGAGAAAATGCAAATCCCCTGCAACGCTGGGCTGCCAGAGTCAAGCCGAGTAAAGCTGGGTCGGTTGATGTAATGGAAAAGCCCCAACAACATCTCAATCACCCCCTGGTGGCCGGCTTTTAGTTTAATAATTGCTTGACTTAACATGCAGCTGAGCACACATTTTAAACGTCAATATTAAAGTCAATTATGTTCAATTTAATTGTAGGAAGACAAATTTATTAACACTAACCATGGATTAAATTTGCAGCTCTTATTTTAAGCCATCCACCATAGCTAATGGAATTATCTTGACTTAGTTTTATGCTACCGAAAGTTCCATTCAGATTATTCACCATAGTGATATTCAATTGTATATCTCTCTCATGACACTTGTGGTTTTAGGAACATTAAATAACTGTACATACCAGCCATTTGTCCCTGGCATAAATGACTGTATTGAGCATGGACTCATAGAAGAGGCAGTAGCCCATCCACTCCGATATGATGATGTCTACTCCCTCCACTGGCAGCTCCACCTCCTCCACCTTTCCCTTGATGATGGTCACAACTGGAGACACAAGAAGATGTCAAGAATTACATCATATATTTCCTTCTCTGGTTCTCATGTCAAAGTCCACATGTGTCACCACTTGGTTGGATTCTATTTGCTCACCGTCATCAAGCTTGTTGGCCTTCACAATTTTCACAGCGTAGTCTGAGATGCTGCTGCACTCGATCTATTAAGACAAAGGCAAACAACAACTGACTTCACAATACCGATTTATGCTAGCATCATTAAGAAGGCACTATCATTGGTAAACTGAACCAACGACTGAAGCAATTACAAAGTCCAGATAATCTCAAAAACCACTGATTACTTGTGACACAGTGCAACACTTACCCCTATAACCTTCTTGGCTCCTGCTTTGGCAGCAAACATGCAGAGGATGCCTGTCCCACTGCCCACATCCAGCACCACCTTGTCTTTAAACAGATGCTTGTTGTGGAACATGGAGTTGCGGTACGTCAGAGTTCGAACCTCATCTTTCAACATCTCCTACAGTGGCAGTAGCCGGGGCCCAATAATGGCAGAGGGGTTAAGAACTTGTGACACAAAGATATACAATTTAATACAGATTGATCATTTGAATATGAAAGCACTGAGGTTTGCTTAAAAAATTACCTCATGGATGCCAAAGTGGGCGTATGAGTCAAAGTAATAGTCCTTTGAAGTCATATCTTCAGCTGCAGGCTTTGCTGAGCTCTCCCCCTGAGAAACCTCAACAAAGACACACACAATTACAAACTGGAGTGGGCATGAACTTTAAGATCATTATAAATTCAGCCCCTGTCTTACTCCCAGAAATTCCTTTTTTAAATATATATTTACTAGTAGACTGTATTAAATTCATCTGGGAAAAAAAAGGTTACTAAAGGACCTTCTTGCAACACATGAGTTCATACTTAAGTCGCCAGGGGCAAACACTGAGATCAAATGGGGGGGTGGGGGTCCCCCCCTTTTCCCAAAGGGAAATTACGGTAATTTTATACATTTCATTATTTAGTGAGGCATCCCCACAACGGTGGCAATCTTAGTCTAAGAGACTTAAAGAAACGGGATCAGGCCTAAAGCAAACTACGGGTAGCTGTTGGTGTTACCTGCAAACTGCTTTGATTTAACGCGCTGTTCTGGATTGACTCACTAACTGTCGGGCCAACAAGCTCTAACATGATGAAGTCGACGAATTAAATGTGTATGCGGCTAATAAACAACGACACCGTGGGGAAATGTTTTCACAAAAGTGCGGCCATCAGGTTGATACAAGGTAAAAGCAACGCAGAGTAAAACCAGGGAAAGAATGAGGCAGCATCCATGCCTGAAGTAGCTACTTAGCTAACTAGCTTCGAAGCTAACACGTTAGTCCCCATGCGGTCCCACAGGCTAACATTGGTGAGCCATAGCCGGCCGGCTGTCGCACCAACTGAAACATTTCAGCAGTCGTTCAAGTTTTAATGTTTCGGATGAACTTCTGTTGACCAACACATACGGAATGGTTCTATCAAATATGCGACACTGAGTGAATAAGGGGCAAGGTAGACGTATCAAATAACTAACGTTACAGTTAACGTTAAGTTAAAATGGATGCATCACTATGTGATACTTGGGTGATGACAAAACCCCGGACGTTAAGATTGAGTAAAAATTTACAATATCTTCCCTATCATAGCATAATAATGTGTGCAAATTTTACAGAGACAAAAACGAGAGGACTTTGATATATTTCTAACTGTAAGCCTTACCTCCATCCTCTCTGCTGGCGCCGCCATTTCGATCTCCTTGCTTGTCTGCGTGAGCTTGAAAGACTCTTTCCTGCACCCGCCCACGAGAGTCAGCTTATGGTTCTGATTGGACCGGAACTTAGACCACGCCCATATTTCAATATCGCGGTCCGAATTTTTTGAAAGTCGAAAGATTTGGATTCGAATAACGAAAAACAAACATTTTATTCTTCCTAAGTAGAAAAAACGAACTGGAAAGACCGATTATTAAAGATATACTGACCATAAACAATATTTCATATGACATATGACGCTCAAATAGTGTGACATCACGATTTTCCATGGAGTGATGCAGCATTTAGGGAATAATTGAATCTCTGGTCTCTGCTTAACGCTGTTCCTCCCAATCCAAAACAGTATTTGTAAGGAATCAACACAAAACTGTTTCCCCAAATAGGCCCACTTATAGGCATTAAGAAAACTTCAATTAGTTAAAAAAAAAAAAAAATCCAAAAGAACCACAAATACAAAGCTAAAATTGAACTGGTTCTACTGAGTTTCTGATAAACTAAAAGTAGGCTAAATTTTGTATAGGGTAGTAGAAGTTATTAATGGGACCTATAATTAATTAGCCATGTCCCAAATGTTCCTCAGTCACACATCATTTCAACAAAGATAAGCCTGAGTATTGTTTACTTTCTTCTTTCAACTACAGCTCTCATAAGTGTTGCATGTTGTTTAAATGTGTTAAACGCATTTGGCTTATCAACTGGAAGTACGCGGAAAACACTGTAAGATACATACATTAGAAAAATAGTTAAATCTTACTCTAGGTCACGATAGCCTGGAAAAGCTGCTCTTGAGCATTTGAATCCCACACACCCACAGCAAGTCTGATGGGCTGCTCCACTGCCATCATTGTGTGAATAGGTGAATGTGAAGCATTGCCCAGTAAACTGCTTTGCACTGCTTTATGGAAAATTGCAGTGCACTTAGTACTAATGCAGTAGCTTAAAAATATGCGTCTCTATCAGTTAGAAAAACACTGTCAAATTTTTCAAGTCTTGCACAGGAATGTAGCTTCCGTCAACTTATTTTCATGTCCAAAACTGCTGCCTAAAACCTCACTCTATACACTAAAGTTGTGTCTCAACTCAGGACATACATTACCTCCCTTGTAGCAAGGGGTCTATAAAAATCTCATCCTGCCTCAACATAAAAATAAAAACAGGTAAGCAGTGGGTTTTAGATGAAGAGAACTGCACAGCCTATATGTTTGAGGTTTTCTGGCAATTGATCTGAATTTCCTCCTTGATCAAACCACTTTTGATGTCTTCCTTTATCAGACACAAGGGCATATTTTTCAAATTTTCTGATTAATGTTATTTTTTAAATCAGTGATTTTTCTAACACCAAGAAAAATCGCTTCCTGTAGGCCTATGTGTCATTTTTTTTTTACAGACTTTAAACCTTTTCTATCAAAAACACATTTTATATAGCCTAATTTTGTTTAAAATGTTGGGCAATCACAAATAGGCTACAGCCCACTGTAGAGTCAAAATGTACAATAACAACAAAACTGTAAACATAGGCCTACTACTGAATATAGGTTTGAATCTATATGAATTCATATAGCCTGTTACATATCATAAGAGGCTGCAGGGGGGGCTCGTTTGTGTTTCATATAGTGATAGGCCTATTTTACTGTGACTAAATAGGCAACACAGAGTAGTTGGTGGGTGAAATCAGTTAATGTAGGCTTCAGTAGTCTCAAATATTCTTTTTTTCACTCCCACGTAACATGTAATATAATTAACTGACCCGTAAACACAAGGTTGAAGGATATTGTGAATGGGCAATGATATATTATAACAGCAACAGGCTAAATATAATTTAAAGAGCCACGACATGAATATACATAAAGCAGAAGAAATTAGAGGTTGCTATTCACTTTGATTATTGACAGAAAGGCAAAATTTCGTAATGTACAAGGACGTAAAGTTTTACAATATCAGTGTAATGGAGACTGAGAATTGAAGGCTATGTCAGGTATGCATTCATACAAAATTCACGTCAGTTCGGATGCAAACACGCCAAATGATCAAAACGCCGTCGCGTTTTCGCTTAGTGTGCACGTAAGTCCTATGTGTTGGTTTGTGTGTTTGTTAGGTACTGTATAGCCTATGTCAACAGGAAATGGCTAATAAAAATCATACGGGGACGTTTGTACCTTCTCCCTCTGCGCCTGTCCTCAAACTACCGGCTCTTACTTGGAGCCACGCTCACCCAGTACTAACTCTTATTTTTTAAAAATGAAGGATTTCATTACTGGAAAAGGATAGCTTGAAAGGCAGTTTGTCCGATGTCATAGGAGAGCCGTTTTACACTGGACCAATCAACACCGTCCGGGCTGCATTTGGCCGAAGGAAAGGAGCGTACGCGTGCACGGGTACGTCGCGCGGTCACGCTCTTGGGTCTTCTGTCACGAGCTTTATCCAAGCCGCGGAGTGGAGGCTGGAGAATTAGAGCGAACATCAATTATACAGGACATCTTATTCAACATATTTAGTGCGTGAGAAAGAGAGCAGGGTTATTATTCAGTATCGCTGGTTGCCAGTTAAGACTCTCCACTGAGTTATTCCGGTCAACCGGTGATGTATTCCAGTATTTGAATGATATTGCTAGGCAGCTAGCTAGCTAGCTGTTAAGCTAGCTTTACGGTGCGTGACTCGAAGTAACTTAACCTTCTATTCTCGAAGATTATTTTCATTGGCACATCTGACTTCATTCAACGCAAAGACATCCAAATAGTGGGTGGTTTTAACGGATGTGAATTATTACTATAACCTAGGTGTAATGCGCGTAGTCCTAATTCTGGCTAGATAAGGATTGAATGAAATAACGTTAGCTTGTCATAGCCAGCGGAAACGAGCCAGTTAACAGGGATAACGTTAACTTATCCTGCTGCTGGTTGATCCACCGCCATCCAGCTAATCTAGCAAATGCTTTTGGAGCTACAAGCATACAGTGAGCTAGATAGGTAAGAGTCAGTCATAAAGTTGTAGCGATAGACCGGACCTGCGAAGTAGCTAGCTACTACCAAACGTCAAGTTGGCCATCTTTCACTCCAGTCCAGTGTAAAAGCTGACCGACGTCAGTTCATTTTAAGGCCGGAGTGAGGACAGAAATCAGCAAAAATGCCGGCTGTGTCGAAAGGAGATTGAATGCGCGGATTAGCGGTATTCATCTCGGACATTAGAAATTGTAAGTAACATTTTTTTTGTTGTATTTACTATTTTATATAACGTTGATTTGACGCCATTATCATCAGTTGACATTAACATACTTGAGTTGTTGCTGGTTGTAACGTTAACGTTACCCTTTTACGTGTTGTAATTAAAAGGCGTGGGGGCACCAAAGCAAAGAGCGGTAGTCGCCTTTAACAGTTAGGTGACAAGTTGGGTATTTAGCTAACATTAGTTGCTAACTACTCAGTAATGTGACAGTTAATACTCATGTTGTCCGTTAACGTGACAGTTTAACTGGTAGTCGCTGCAACAAAAACAAGGGTCTCATGCTTGGTTACGAGGCCTCTTGTTTGTAACGGTTTTCTGTCGCTTTGGTCTAACTGAGACCATAAACATCTGTAATTTACAGTATTAGAAATCTAGATGTCTAAACCTGTCTATGAAACTGAATTTTGAAAGCGGTGTTCACGTCATTTTAAGATGACAGGTCACAGAGCTCTGTAACTTCGGCTGCATCGATCTGACCTCAGTCCGGTCCGTTGAATTAAATACCTGACAAATGAAAGTGCTTTGATCCGAAGTTTGGTCCACACTTCGAAAATATCCTTATTGTAAGTGTTAGATGCCACAATAAAAATGGTGCGGCAAAATCTCTGACAATCTCTGAGTTCAGTGTGTGCTTATGTTCAGTGATTGCTTAGTGTATGTTTATGTTAAGTCATTGTTGTTAGCTTACCTACGTTTATTGCCAACCTGGAATTTGATCCAAAGTGAATTTGGTTTTTAGGACCTAACCATTCATCTGTTTATTTATCTATAAACAGTTTCTATTGTAGCTACTTACCGTTACACCTTTAACAATGACAACAGCGTTTATACAGAAAATGTAGCCATTAATTATTTAACACAACATTGCCTTACCTAAAAGTGTTCACTCAAATAGCTGTTTTGGAAATAACAAATGTTACAGTTTTTGTTTTGTGTGAGCAGTTGTAAACAAAGTTTATTTCTTTCATTATTTTTCAGTTTATGAGACAACTATTACTTGAGATTTCGAGACTGACATTTTACTATGATCCCTTAAAGCTGTCAGGCCTGAGAATTTTCAGACAAACTAGTGTTCTTTGATAAACTTATAGTTAGTTACCTTCTAAAGACATAGATGTATTGCCCTCATTAGTGTGCCTGTCTCCCAATACTGACATGATATTCATTCTTGTATTGAAATTGACAATTTAATATTGTGGAAACAATAGTACAGTATTATATATTCTGACTTATCATTGAAAGCTGAAACACCTGCTATTCATTCCAGAAATGTTACTAGATGCATTGATGTGAGTGTTCACAAAAAATACTTACAGATAAAGCTGCGTTTCCAGGGTTTAAATTTTAGTTGTAGTCAGTATACCAGAGACAGTAACCTAGAGTGAAACATATTACAGTGGGATCCTCCCTCCAATGTTCTACTGGGTCAAGCATTCCACTACATAAAAATTAATTTGTTAACTTAAACTCACTCTCTGCATCTGTCCTCTGTATGGTTTGGAAAACTGGTTGGGTCAGAAATGGAAAACTCCTTTAGTATTCTCAAAATCTGCTGTTAAGACTTTTCAGGTGTGCTACATGTGTAGTTTTAAGCATTTATTGTGACATTCCATCATTGGGTCATTGTACCCGTCTTGAAAACAAAATCTGTCAGGGAGCTGTGAGCAGCCTTATCATTAAATTCTGTTTAGCTTAAAGAGATTTCCCTTCCCTCCCTTAAGCTGTGTTTCCTGTCTTTGATAATGAAAAAACTGGCTCCTGCACAGGTTTAGCTTGAATGCTTGGTGTATGTTGCATCCTCAGCAACAAGCTGTTGTTGCAGTGAGCCGCTCTCTTCAAATGAAAACGCATGGGAAGTAGTTCTTGTCATTTGCTGTGTAGCAGAATGTGGCAAGCCTTCATCTGCTGTCTGTGTTGGTCTGAATTACAGTGCCTCAAGAGGCCCATTGGAAGCAAAGCTGACTGTCTGTTGTGAGTCTGACTAATTATAAATCCGGTGGTTGCTGATCTCCAGACTGTGGTTCCTAAGTGTTATTAATCAAGCTAAACATTATTTAGGTTTTGTCACAAACGTAGCGACAGTTAAATTGTCCATGTTGACATACAAGCTTAGAGAGCAAAATAATTTTGCAGTGAGAGTGTATGTTTTTTGTTTTTTTTTAATATGGTGTAATTACTGTATTTAAAATACAAATTACACATATATTGAGCGTGATGCTGGTGCTGTAAAAATTTGTTTGCCCATGACAAAGAGGAAGAGAAGTTATGTTGTAAGGCCAAAACAGATTTCACAGATGACATTGTGCAATTTAGAGTATAGACAACTTCAGACCTGAAGAATCTCATCACTGACAACACAAAGATGCCACATGGTACCAACGTTGTTATACTTTTGGCTCACAAGCCTATGGCCATCTTAGACAGAGGTAAACAAATAATCATTTTGGACCTGACAAAATTTTTAAAATAACAAATTCACAATCAGAATAGTTTTGTTTGGGAAAAGCAATACGCTCATTCCGCACCTTTTTAGAAAACTCTTTGGATGTATTTTTTAGGTAAAAAATAAATTCAACAATGCACTGCTTTTTTTTCCAATTAAATTAAAGTCAGGAATTCCTGAAATCGATCCTCAACAAAGTCCGTTAAGGGCTTGAGTTAGAGGAAGATGAATGAAGTTTGGGATGAATTTGGGGTGAAAGTTTAGAGAGTTGGAAAAAAAAAACACCTTCTACCATTACAATGAATGGCGATGAAAATGAAACTGACCGCATGTTTTGTGTAGCACGCAGAGTTCTTAGGGGCAGTTTATGGGACGCAAGTTATTGTATCAAACAGGTAAACTGTTGTTGCGGTTCAGCCTTTCTTTAACATGATAACAGCGTGTTGGCGCCCCTAAAACTGTAAAGAGTGTAATCTTTTGAAAACACAACTTTCTTTCCGGCTGTGTAAACTGGCAAAAGGGAAAGCCTGTGAAAGCTAGCAAGTCAATGCATCCTGCAGTAACCCCAGCAAACCCAGATTAAATGCTCCACAGTGCACCCAAAGCAAGTTAAAAATGGCAACAGTCTATTGAGGCAAGTTCAAGTGTTCGTAGCATAATTTTAGTCAAACTACGGCTGAATTTCTTAAATTTGTGCCTGCTTAAGGCTTAGCAGCAACAAGAAGTAAACAACTTCAGCCGCTCCGATGGGTATGCTATCACAAAGTTACACGGCCAGCTGCTGGCCTGGCATGTATACTGCAGCACTTTCGGTTGTTCATGTAAATACAGATTTTTCTTAAAAAACGCAAAGGAAAGACTTTTCCATTTTCATTAGGGTTGCTGTTAGGGCTCTAAACGTGGTACTGTTGTTGACGTTTGCATGTACAGTTCATTTGCACATACATCATATTTACTGCAAATTAAATAGGCCTACACACCCCTAAGAGTGTACCCTCAAATTTACTGTACCCTGTTAGCTTTCATGCAGCTACCTGTGAAGAAATTAACAGTGTTGGTAGGCTATTGATTCATTAAATTTTATTTCTCTGCCTAAGAAACAAGGTCTGTAGAGGAAGTTGTTAGGTCTGCACTTCAGAGCTTACTGTTCTGTTTATGTTTTTTTTTTTGTTGTTGTTCATGATAGAATAAAATAGTGAAATACATTTAGGGGTCAGTTTGTTCTAAACTAATACGAATAATGCACACAATATTATTTAACGAGTACTCTAATAAATTATCTGAGTATTTCTGTCATTGACACATATTATTGAATCAGTATTGAATGGAATTGATATTGAATCATGACTGAAATAATCGAAATTGAATTGAATCGTGAGGTTCTTGACAATAACCAGCCCTAGTCTACATATAATAATCAACCTCCGTTCATATGATCTAGAGTGAGCCGTGTTTGTCTTTAAAACGGGATAAAAATGAGAAGCCTGCAATATTATTTTGTTCTCTACATTGCTTTGCAAACAAGAGAGGAAAGTTTTTGCAGATTCATTTTCGTCAGAGCTTAAGCGAATCCAAGTAATTTATGAACAACAAAGGTGTTGGAGCTCACATCAACTTGCTCTGTTGCACCTAACTGTACATGTTAGCACACACTAAGTGAATTTGAAGCTGTAAGGAAATTATGAGATTTCAGGGTGCTGCAGTGCACCAACAACCAATTAGGTGAATAGGCGAGATATATCTAAAAGGGAACATCCCTGAGCGCTTGGCATTCAGGCATGGTGTCTTTTTTCTTGAACTCAAAATATGAAGTCTAGTTTTAGCCAGGTCCATCTTGTAAATATTCTAAATGCTAACATTGCACTACTATTTCCTGTCAGGTAAGAGCAAGGAAGCCGAGATCAAGCGGATCAATAAAGAGCTGGCCAACATTCGATCCAAGTTTAAAGGGGACAAGGCTCTGGATGGCTACAGCAAGAAGAAGTATGTCTGCAAGCTGCTCTTCATCTTCCTGCTTGGCCATGATATTGACTTTGGACACATGGAGGCAGTCAACCTGTTGAGCTCCAACAAGTACACAGAGAAACAGATTGTAAGTCTTCTGGATGTGCTGTGTGTGTTTGAAGGTGTTTTGTAGGGCTGGATTTGAAAAAAACCTAAGATGGCTCTGACTTGA
Source organism: Naso annulatus (assembly GCA_029783625.1). NCBI lineage: Eukaryota > Metazoa > Chordata > Actinopteri > Acanthuriformes > Acanthuridae > Naso > Naso annulatus. Next base: position 23,896,475 of record JAPZDX010000009.1, on the reverse strand, counting down.
CAAGTCGGACCCAACAGCTTCTGTGTTTTTATTTGTAATGTCCCTGTGGGCTTTGCTTTATATTTGTTCTATTTTTGTAAATACTCAGTATATTAATGATTTTGCTCTACATTACAATCTGCCCACATTTTTAAACAAATCTATTATTCCCTCCTCTGCCTGGCACAGTCTAACGCAGTCCCTGTTTTTCCTCTGGATCGTATTTTATTTTGTCTGTTGTTGGTCTCTATTAAGTCCAGTCTGCACCAAAGATTCACTATTTTTGCTACTCAAGTTGGCTGACAGTGTCGCCTGCAGACATTGTCATCCGCACAGGCCAGTTTTGGAGTATAAGGCACGTCACTTGTTTCAACAGCCAATGAGCTCGTAGCAACGTCGCTTGATGCTAAGAGGCGCAGCATAGAGGCGCCAATAAGAAAATACGCTTTGTGAAATGATTGTGATTGGCCGAAAATATCCTGTGACAGTCTGAATACAGAGCCATAGAGAGGTGTAGTGCTCTGTCAGACCAGCTGAATTACAATATTAGTAAAGGTTGTTATGGAATTTTAGTGCAATGACACCAAAGATAAACTGCCTACCTCGGTTTTAAGGGATTCAATCCATCTCTTTTCCACCCTCCTCACTTTGCGTCATTATGTGCTGTCTAAAAAGAAAAGTAGACTAGGACGCACCCCAATTGAACTGGCACCGTGCGCTTATGATAAAGTGTCATAGATCGCCAAAATAGGGCCCTTTAAGGTTGTTTGTTAAATTTGAATCTGAACGAATGTAAACCTCGAAAACAAACACTGGTGAATTCACTTGGCAGATAATACAGATGACATCTCAACATTAAAAACTTGACGTGTGGCAAACATTTCTATCCAGATGTAATAATGTCAGTATGGCTAATATATAAGTATGGCTAATGAAGACCTGTGCTTAAAAGTCATGACTTGACAAGTAGAAGGAGCCACAAATGGTTCAGATTTAAGTTTCAAAAAAGTGGCTGAAGAGTCTGACCGTGTATTTATTGCCATATTTTGGTGCTTAACAGATTTTAGTTCAAGTGGTACTCAAAGAATTGTGGTCCTAAATTATGTGATCCCTTTGGAATTGTTGTTAGAAAGGCATATTAAACACTCTGCCCCTGCTCTGTTGAACCACACTCAATCCAAGGTTGATGGCTGTCAGCGTTGACAGAACTAAAGATCAATGACCCGTGTTTCATCACCCACAATATTTGCCAGAATCACAAAACCTTCAGGTATCATGCTGGGAATCAGCTAGTACATAGTGTTGTTAAAACGTGTACAATACTTTAGTAACCTACCTGACCTACTGGGTTTAAGGTCCAGACCACTGGTTCATGGTCAGGCCTAACTTACTGGTCATTAGTTTCAAGTATGTGTACTAGATGCAAGCACAGAAAGCATAGCTTTGGGATTTAGTTTCACTTTGTTGACCTGCAGCAAACTTATGACACTGAGACATGACGATGTAGTGGGACTCATTTTGTGTCCAGCACTTGAGATTTAAAAGAAAGAGGGAAAAAAGAGAAAATAATGAAATAAGCTTTAAAAATGCTTGATGACAGAACCTTCATCCATGCGTCTAATTTTTTTTGTAAAAAATGCAATTGAACCCTAAATGTCATGCAAGAACTGCTACAAACAGATTTGTGCCTAAGTAGCACATATGAGTGATTTTTGGAGAATTTGTGGCACTTTTGTAATTGGGGTTTTCTCTGATAGATTACCGAGATTTACTTGTGATTCAGAACTGTTGTAGGAGTCATGAGTAGATCATCTGCTTTTCTCTGCAAGGAAAAAAAGACTTGTTCTGACTTAAAAAAACAACAACAAAATTTTTATTTCTGGAAATGAATTTGACGTTTAAATATGACAGCAAAATTGATATATTAATTTAAATGCCATTTAAAGGATGTTAACATGGTTAATACTCTACACATTATAGCAAAACCAACACCTTAGCCAGTGTGACTCTTTCCTGAATCTGTATGGTGGACCGTTTTTGCAGGAACAGGAAATGTTGAGTAAGCAGAATAATGTTGAGTCAGGATCTGTATTTCAAGTGGATAAGGGTTGACTCCTTTACTACCAAAAGCAGCTGAACTACCCATTTGGCAAGTTCCCTCAGTGCCTGAGCTTAGGAATGTAGAAACTGTCTAAGAGTAAAGAAACTAATATATATTCAGAGTGAAGGTGATAATATATATTCAGATTTTTGGATTCCAACTATAAACTAAATGTACTAAACATTAAGAACTTCTGATAGGTTTTACACACTGGTTTTATAATTGAACCAGTAGAAATATTAACTCAGTAATGGTCTTTACCTCTTTCATCTTAAGACATGCATTACATGAGATAGCAGCAAGGGCTGGCACTGGCAGATGCCAAGGTCCAGTCTGAAGCTGCTATCTACTATTTCACATTCCACTGAGCTCATTGATAAAGAACAACTGTCTGTGTCTGTTGGTGATTGCGAAAAAATATCAAGCCTGAGTTCTGTCATAAAACATACTGTGGTACTATAAAAGCTTGTTTTTATGGACATTAAATGTTGTTCTTTTTGTTTCTTATGGGATCATGTGATCATTGACAGGGAAAAACAAATGCATCCTAAAAATGAGGGTTATATTTAGTTTATGATCCGTCTTAGAGAGCAGTTGATACGTCTTTATAATACTTGTGGAATCTGTAGTTTCTTGTGTAATACAAGGAATGATTGATTCGTGAACTAATGTAAAAGGAGATGGTTTATCCCGCTGTCATTATATGCATTTGTAGCTCAAAACCCAGAAAAAGAAGACGACACGTGACAGTGTCCCGATCCTCCTACGCATTTATTTCACAAGTACCGACACAGTTAACGGAGTGACGACGTGAGATTATTAGCCCACGAAGGTAGTTATAACTTTGGGTGTTTAAGTTAAGAGCGCTGTAACATTAGTTCCCTCCCTTACACGATAAAATAAGATCATCCTTTATTAGTCTGACAACAGAGAAATTGCGCTGAACAGCAGTGGTAAAGTGGATGGCAAAAACGAAGCGGTGCATTATTAAGGAAAGTGTAACAATAAGTAAACATGGAGTGAGCAGCAGCAACACTTGGCGCTGTGACTGGCCTCTCTTCCCTCTGCTGCTGACACTAAACACGCATGCGCCAGGAGAGTTTTTTGGATGGGTGGGGTGGGATGGGGGAGCTGAATGCTGTGAGAGAGCATTAGAGCGAGAGAAACGACCATTAACTAGAGTTTATCGTTATTATTGCAAAATGACAAATTCTCATCGTGGGAAGTTTTTTTTTCGCGGTATATCACAAACGATATGACATTGCCCATCCCCACCCTAGAATGTGTCCTCTTATCTTCCATCTATTCTACGCCACTTTACTTCCTCACTCAGCCCTCTCTAGTAGCTCCTCAGTACTGTCATGCTCTTGCCATTGAATTCTGAGGACTCTTCATAGGCACCTGTTAAGGACCACATCCACTGCCTTATTCTCTTCTCGTTCATGGTCCATGTTTCACATCCATATAGCAAGACTGGCGCTACCAGCGCCTTATACAGTCTTACTTTTGTTCTTGCGATGCTGTTAGAGCTCCATGTCTTTTTTAGTCTAATGAATGCACCTCTTGCTTTGGAGAGTCTGTTCTTCAGGTCTTTCACACCACCTACGTCTTTAAAAACTGTGGCTCCAAAGTAAGTGAATTCATATATCTGCAATGTCTTGTCCATTGATCTTAATCTAGACTCACAAGTCAGTCTTAGACGCTTCACTTAAATGGGAGACTGATGACATGCCCCCGGCTTTCGTTGCTGAACTGGGTGGAGACAATTACAGAGTTTGAAAAAACCCTTGCATTGCAGAACCAATTCTAAGTCT
>JAPZDX010000009.1:23864006-23882179 GCA_029783625.1 Naso annulatus | reverse complement strand
AATTAAAGAAAGTTTGAGCAGGGCAAAGCCTCCGCCTACTACGCATTCCTGAGGCATTATGAAGCCATAAACTAGAAATAGCTCAGACTGGTGTCCAGAGGCTGCTGTGGTCGGGCAACTGGACTATAATTCATAGGCAGCCCTGCGCGGTGCACGCAGTCTGAAAACAAACTGCTCTTTAGGGGCAACTCAGACACCCCCTCCCCCGCTGCTATAAAACCATTTCCCGGTGGTAGTGGCGTGCCTCTGATTTCCTGTTTGGCTCCATCTTCTTGCCCACGCAACATGCCACTGAAGTCATCTAACAGCGAGCGAGAGTGTGTGTGTAAGAGTGAGCGAAGTAATTATCGGGCCCTCCTGAGACAACCTGCACGCCCTTAATCACCTTCCCACAAAATCCCAAACTATCATGCTCGCCTCCGGTGCGTTTTCCTCTGTTAAGAAGTTTTTTGTTTTTTTTTTTACTTTGTCAGCTGATGTCTGCAGACTGAAAGGTTCGTGTTCAAATCAATACACTCAGCAGCAAGTGAAGGAGATGATACGAGTGTTATCTAATCCCTCATGTACCAAATCTCATTCACATTTTCACAGCTTAAGTCCATTATGGCGCACCTCCGGTTAATAAAAGGGTTAAAGTGTCTGCTGTCTGCTGAGTGACCCATCTTTCTTCCTGGAACAGACTGTGAGGGATGATTTGAAAAAGCACTTGGATGGGAGACGGATGAGCTGCAAAGAAATTTCAGCACAGCAGGGTTTTGTGTGTTTATGAGTGCGTGTGTGTGTGTGTGTTCAGGGCCGTTCTAAAACTAACATGTCCAAGTGAAAAGCTGCAATCTCAGCGTTGTGTCTCTCAAAGTCGGAGAAGTAGAAGAAGTCAGGAGGGGTTTCCTGCTCCCGTGTCTGCCTGAAAGACAGAGGCAAGGAAAACATGACACGTAACGTCAGTGGGGTCATTTTTTATGCCGGGGCATCCATTTCTCAGTAATAGTTTTTCTTTGTACTCATACATTTTACATGTTTTTGTTACACACGCAAACCTTTGACAAGAGCAACAAAAAGGAAACATGACCAGAATTAAGAATAAGACTGGAAATCCCTTATAGTTTTAAGGAAAAGGAGAATTCTTTATTCGTAATTTAAATAATATACAATGTACAATCTCTGCATTTAACCCATCCATTTTAGAGGAGCAGGTAATCACTGTATGGCGCCTAGGAACCAACTCAATCTCTAAGCCAGTGGTCAAGGACACTACAGGAGAATTTATGGGATTGTGCATGTTTTTGGTGGTGGGGGAAACCAAAACACTTCAAGAAAAACCCAAGCAAGCAACTGGAGAACATAAAAACTTCATACAGAAAGGCCCTGACGCAGAGGGTAACCAAACCAGAGTAGGAAAGTAAAAAAAAAATTTGGGGGGCAACTTTTGCCCGTAGTGTAAAAAGTGGGGGCATTTTCAAAACTTTGGGAGCACTTTTTTAAAAAATGTAGACAATTTGCTACCACTGGAGTCAACTTGCTAACGCACACTAGACAAGAAGACAACAGCGTTAGCATCAGTGTTAGCATTACCTACCATAAGCAAATCAGTACTGTTGGCTATTTCAGTGATGCATGGCTGAATATTTCTTAACATTCCGGTGTTACTTCGTCAAACATTCTTTTTTGCTGGGGGTGGTGTTAAAGGGCCAGGATTTGGGTCCCTTTGTCATTTTGGGTGGGGGCAGGTGAAACGGGAGTTTTTTTTAATAAGTTACTGATCCGTGTTGCATCGCTGCACTCAGCAGCCTTGTGTCTGCCAGGCAAAGTGTTTTTACTGACAGCGCTGTGTTTGTGTGTGTGTGCGTGCGTGCGTGCGCACGTTTGGGTCTGTGTGTGTTTTCTACCTCTTCGCCGTCTTTTGTTTTAAATCGTTGCCGCTTGCTTTTTAGGTGCTAAGCTTGGGAGATGGAAATGAAGTGAATTGAGTGAAAATAAAATGATTAAAATCTTGGGGGTAGTTTTTGCCCTTGGGTCACAGTTTAAATGGGCATTTTTTGACATTTTTGCGGGGCACTTTTGCCCTTTGCCCCCACTAATTTCTGACGTTGCATGGAGCACTTATTTTACATTTCATACATTTCCATTACAGAGTCAAAAATTTCCCAAACTGTTCATGTTGCACACAGCTTACTGCTGCACAGTAAGATGCATTTAGCAGGTGCAAACAATAACTGTGGTGAGTAAATATTCCCAGTTACATCTCTTGTTTTTCATCAAGTACATGCATTTTTGTGAGGACTCCCTCCTTCCCCACCCCCCACCAAATTGGCTGAATTTGGCTCCCAGAAGCTTCTTTCTGTTCTTCAAAATTGAGTTTGTCTTTAGCAAGAGGATGTTTATCAAAGTTTCAGGTCCATAGTGAAAACGCAAATGTGCACATACCAGTGCTCACAAAAACACATTGACCTCAGGTGCAGATGATGAGCCCTGTTACCGCACAACAGAAACAGTTTTGAATCTTTTGGATCTTGCTTTAAAAATATGGTAACAGCCTGGAGTCCTGCAGTCGTGTTCTTGTGGAATGTGTTGTCCGTAAACTCTGAACTCTGTATTTTTGTCAGATGTTGGCCGCTCTCTCACTTTATCCTCTATGTTCACTCAGGCCACTGTCCTGGAAGAGATGCCTCCATTCCCAGAGAGGGAATCTTCGATCCTGGCTAAGCTGAAGAAGAAGAAGGGGCCAGGTGCCGTGTCTGTGACAGAGCTTGAAGACAGCAAAAGGGAGGGCGGAGAGTTGAATGGAGGCAGTGACCGGGGACCAGACACAGCAGCCATGGCTGCCTCCAACGCTGTAAGAAGACTCGCTGTCTTCAAACATAAACTGAATTGCTGGGTTACTTTCATTTGCCTTTATGCATAGAAGCAGCTGTATCAAAAAGTACTTCAGTTTTGTGGCCCTACTGCAAGTTTCCTCTGTTTTCCAGTCCACCCCATCACCTTCAGCAGACCTCCTCGGGATTCGTTCTGCTGCCCCCATTGGTGCTGCTCCGGCCAGCGCTGGCAGTCTTTTGGTAGATGTGTTCTCTGAGGCAGGACCTGCTGCACCTCCTGCTGCTGTGAATGACGACGGCTTCTTAAGGTGAAACGTCATCTCTTGCTGAGCAGACATAGAATCCACCCTAAGTCCAGTCCAGTCCAGTTAAGGTGGTTGCAAACAAAGCTTGCTGTCCAGCTGCTAGAGGAAACCTGCAAGTCTTTCCTCTAACTGATGCATCTATTAAATGAAAGGAGTGAAGGGGATGTGAAAAAAAAAAAGGGTCAGAGGAAAGGAAATAAATCATACATTTATGATTGTAGGTGCAATCATTAAAACAACAGTTCACTGACATTACTGTCCAGTTGAACTTTTTTTTTTTATTTTAAACTCTAAACCTGGTCTTAGTCCTTAAACATTGGATATCTTCAAGGGTTTTAATAGTAAACAGAAGTCACAGTTCAGTTGATACCCCAGTTTGGAAGTCACAGTAAAGTTGGATGAAGCGCGGGGGGGTGGGGGGTGGGGGGGGGGGGTGATCCGAATGCAAAAGTATATGTTACTTTCTCATCGAGGTCCATCCATTCACAGCAGCGGAACAACATATACAGTGTCCCTGTCTTTTCCATGTCACTCTTGCTGTTGTAGCTCACTGGGAACTGGAGCACTGCATGTGACTGGACAGCTACACAATTCAAATTTTGCGAGAGCAGGTTTTTTTTTGCTAGACGAAAATTTAGTTGCTGTGCTTTGAATGACTCGACAGAGCTCGCAGATCTGACACATTGAGGCAGTTTATTCCACAGACTTGACCTGCAACAGAGAAAGCACGGTCACCCTTAAGCTTCTGTTGAGGCTGAGGGACGACAAGAAGGGACCGATCAGAGGACCCGAGTGGGGTGCAGGGGATTAAAAGTTTGGATAAATAAGAGGGAGCCAAACTGTGGGGTGCTTTGAAAAACAAGCAGTAAAACTTTAAAATGATTTCTAAAATTGACAGAGCTTCCCTGCTCTCTCAGAAATGGCTGTGTTATCCTGAGCAGCCCTGCATTTAGTGCACCATGCATCTTGGAAGAGAGTCATACAGGTCTGAGGCCACAGTCTGTTCGCAATATTCTCTTTCTCAATCGCAATCTTAGTTAGGCCAAGTGCTTTATTAGGCTACGTAGTTGGGTTTGTTTATTTTATTGAATTATTTGTGTTATTTTTGGCCAAATCGTTGCAGTGGACAATCCTACAGATGCTGTTGCCCAGCACAGTAGCTGAGTCATAAAGTTGAGCTGTAGGTCGGACGGCTGTGTACTGCCGTGGCCCCAGTGGCTGTTGCACCGACAGCCACCACCTGTTCGCTGTTACATCATCGAGAGGAAAATAACAATAGTAAATTTTACCTACAGGTCGAGATTACACTTGTCACAGCCCAGTGGTCACACAGAGCGCAGAAATGTGTGCATACTTTTCTGTGATACTGTTCTGTGTTCGTATCAAGTTCAGTTTCCTGGCTTTTTTTTTTTTTTTAAACAAAAAATGTCATTTAAAAGTCAAAATTAAAATCTATTCAAACAGAAGCCGTGATATTAGAGTGGTCAAAACTTTGACCGTCATGGGAAGCATCCTGTATTGAATGTGTTGGTGTTTCTGTTTATTGTAAATAACTGTGGTGTATGTGGTGTGTTTGCGCTGTTAGACTACTATGCAACTACTTGTGTTGTGTCCATGCTGGTTGTTGCTCAGTTGGCTCTCTCTTTCTTTGCTCTATCTTTGTCTAATATAGACCTGTCAACCTTGAGACGTGTGTAATCAGATACTGCACCCTTTTAAAATAGAAAAAAACGTTAGAAAACCTCAATCAGCTCATTGATGCTTTGACTTCAGTCAGTCCCTGGGCCTTTATCATTTCTTTGCTTTCGGCTAATTTTTTGGACTGCACCAGCGGCAGACCTGATCGGAGGCTGTGGGGTTGTCCGTCTTTCCATCTGTTCGTCCCGTTCCGGTGAATCTCAGGAGAACTTTGAGTGAATTTCTTCACATTTGGCACAAATGATCCTCTTGGACTCAAGAATGAATTAATTAGATTTTGATAGTTAAAGGTTGCTCTGAGCTTACAAGACACGCTTGCACATATTACTGTAGAATTCATATATAAATTATGACCAACTTTCTGACAAATGAGTAATAGGATAAAATTATGAAGTGATGACATTTTATATCCAAAAGGTCAACTTCAACATGATGTCATGATGTTCTGGGTGGATTATTTAGAGCCTGATCTGGACAGTATGAATGAGTTAGGATTTAGCCAGTGAACTGCAATTTGACTGGTTCAGGGAGTCATACAAATGTAAAAACTTTGTGGTAATACTGCTTTTTTGTCTAGTTAATCCCAGCTATTAAATAGTTGGGCGTTTGCTATTTCTTCTCTGGATGGTACAGAAATGTTAGCTTGGCCTAGAGACTGGAGATGGTCTAAGGTTACATGCCAGAGACATGACAGACTCCACGTCGGTCCCCAACCAATCATAGCTTGCTGTCATTTACAACTTGCATGAAGTCATTTAAAAGGAGGTTTGAGGGACCCACAAGAATTATAACAGTGGCACACAAAGTTGTTTGAATGATACTGGCTGTCTTGTGTTGGGCCTAGAAAAAAAAGGTAAGAAAAAACAAACGCAAACTTGTTTCTATTTCACATTTACTCGTCCTGGAGCAGTTGGTGGATTTTCAGTTGGATGGAGAATACAAAAAAGTGAACTGAGAAGTGAAATACTGAAGCATCCCTTTAAGGCTGAATCAAAGCAGGGAATGAAAACACAGTCTGGTAGTTTGTATTGGCTTGACATCCCACGACAGTCCCCACTGGGTGACCATGAAAGCATTTATCGGCTGCTCCTCATGGTTGGCAGGTCTGCTACACTTGTCTGTTCTTTTTATCTTGCTGTGTATGTGACTGTCTTTCGTCTTTTTCTCTTCTTCCCCTTCTCTCCATTTCCCTGTTGGTGTGTGTGTGTGTGTGTGTGTTTGTGTGTGTGTGTGTGTATGTGTGTGTGTGTGTGTGTTTTTTGATTTGAATGTGTCTGTGCCCTGTCCTCTACCATGATTGGACATTGACAGAGATCTGGAACAGCCCACCGAGACCTCTGATTCCCTATTGGTGGAGGGTTCTGGTGACTCGGAGTAAGGGCCCAGTAGTAAACTACAGAATTAGCTAGAAAAATATAAATATGGCACCTGAACATGTTTCATTCTTGTAGGAAAGGCTTTTTGTCTTTAAATGAACATGTCACAAGTGTTATGTGCTACATTGATTGGGTAGCTTGATGCACATGATGCATTTAGGTTTACATAAAAGCACCTGACTTGCTCTACATATACATTGATGCCTTTCAACATTTTTTAGAACTGAACTGTTGCTTCCATTATCGTAAAATGAAATACAGTAGAACAGGGCAGAAATATCCACAAACTCAATAGTCCTGAGGAACTCTTTGACATTTAGCCAGTTGTTTTAGTTGTGTAGCTTGCAGCGCTCAGAATCAGAATCATTGCTAAGTAAGTTTTAGCATACGAGGATTTTGCCTTGGTGTCGTGGTACTTAGTAGATAATGGGTAGATATTATTAAGAAAGATAAAAAGCAAGTACTGAAAGGCAAGAAACATAAATAGAAATAAATATTTCCTATTTTCTGTTAAATAGAAAATAACAGTAACAATTACATGAAGAAAAGCAAAGGAAATAATGTTTGATATGTTTATTTTACTCAGAGAGCTGCAGATTTTGCTGCAGAAATGTGCAAAGTATTGAACAGGGAATGTGTAAAAGTTGACTTCCATTTTCATCAACCTTATCTTCAGCAGACAGCTGCTTTAAATGAGAAAGCTCTCACAAACCCACTGTGTACTGTACTAACCAGGTTCATAAAAGGCACTAAAACATACAAACACTACAACAGTTGGATCCAAACCTGGAAGTGGCAGATCTGATTACAGTTTGGCTTTTCCCATTAGTGGCGAAAAACAAACCAAAGAACCTGAACAGGATAGTCTAAGACTAATTCCGTTTGGGGCAGAGTTTCTGTTGAAATCCAGTCCATCCTGACAGTGTTACTGATGCCTAGTAACCCATGAGAAGCAGAGGCCTGCTGTGGGAAACCAAAGAGTCAGATGCTCGAGATGAAAATTAAAGCTCAACTTGATGCCACATGGGACCAGGAATAGACATTACTATGTTCTCGATTTTCCCGGTGTAGATCAAAATATGCCATCTAATGTTTCTTGGCTAGAAAATAAAACAAACGTACACGCAGCATACATGTGTTAAAACAGTGCATTGAAGGGAAAATGGGAGTATACAGATGTCATTAGAGTTAAACACACATGACACAATTGAACAGCAGATAGACAGCAGTTGACTGTGACAGCTTTCTGTCAAATTAATTTAGTAAATAATCTAGAGCTGCTTAAGTTTTCAAGTTCACCGAACACACCATCTGAAGAGGAGAATTCTTGCTTCCTGTGTTGAGCAGCTGAACACTGACAGTATGCTTTCTCACTAAATTGGTGTGAGCAGTGTAAATGGCAAACTGTACAAAACAGCCTTGATAGAAATTTAGCTGCACAGTTTGTTTCTCTCAAGAACAGATCTGAGTAATCACGACACATTAAGGTATTTGTTCAACTTACGGCATGTTGACCGGTGAGCTCACTCTCCGCATTTGCATTAAATGGAATGAAAAGTAGAAGAATGTGCTAACAAAGCCATATTATAAAAAGATTAACTGTAGTTGCAAATAGAATTTTCATAATTTTCCTCACACAATCAGCAGACGCCTCACGTGCATCATTATTTATTCTAACCGCAACTCACTGCTTTGAAAAAAGAAACTGAATAATGCTCATTAATACGTCGCACAAAACAGCAATTTTAGTGAAACTGGATCATGTTTTATGAAGAAAATGTCCCCTGGTTTTCCCTCTGATGTCTTACGACTGCTCTGCCTCGACTTTGTGATTCACGGAGGTTCCTGAAAGCAACATGTAGGATGCCTGCAGACCAAACCTGCAGCTGCAGCCCCAAGTAGTTGTTAGGGACAGCTCCACTAAATAAAAGGCTGCAGACAGACAGAGCAGTCGCAGGACATCAGAGGGAAAACCAGACGACATTTTCGTTCATTGTTTAGTTTTTTGAAGCAGTGGGTCGCAGTCAAAATTACATATTGTTGCTTAAATGCACTTTGTTTTGTTTTGCTTTTATCAGTATTTAAACTTTTTTTTCTACCTCAGAAATGTAAAAACCTTTTTCAGTATTTCCATTTTTGCTGAATTTCCAGTGTTTCTATTGCACAAATTGAAAATGCTCATAAAAGCATGGATTGAAACACACTCACTAATGTGTAGCTATAGTTGTCATAGGACATTACAAGCGTGTCTGTGCACGTTTTGCTGATTTAATACTAGACTGCAAAACGTCAAACCAAAATCTCAATGCTATACTGCAGTTTTTATAAAAGGGGGTCAATATTGCTGCCGCACAAATACAAAAATACTTTGCACCAAAAATGTTCATGGCATCAAGCTTCATGTGTAGACTATGTTTGTGCTTCTTAACATACCAACAGTGTCTGAAGTGAAGTGCAGTCTGGATGCATTTGTAAAGTCAATCATTTTTCTGTTGTTTTGGCTCTTCTCCAGCTGTATTGTAGCAGGATTTCAGATAGTCCACTTACTGAGGAGGAAGTGCTGCCCACTTGTAACATACAAACTGTATAAATTATGACCCATTTTCTATTATGTTTAAATTTTTAAAGAGTGCAGTACCATGGTGCCCAGTCTCGATAAAATCGTTTAGTCTGTACGGTACCCACATATATCAAGTTTTATTTCTTATTCAATGTGCTTAAATACAAAACCAAAACAACAGAAATTGGCAAAATACATACTGACTGCACTGGTTACCTATTTGTTACACAGTTAACTACTCAGCAGATACCTTTTATGGAGTAATGATGTCATTTTTGTACAAAATGCTTTTACTAACCTCTGCATTTTATCTTTTTATCCTTCTTTCTTCCTCTCTCATGTTTCTCTTAACTAATCTTAATCACACTGTTGCTCTACCCTGTGTTGGATGGATGGCTTTCTCATCTCCCATTTCTGCTCTGTCCATTCATCCCTGATTTGTCCGGTTGCCTATCTGTATCCATCCCTCCTCTGTCCTGTGGTCTCTCAGCTCTGCTCCTCCCTCTGAGGATCCTGCTCCTCCTCTGTCTGAGGCAGACGAACTTCTCAACAAGTAAGGTCTTTCTCTGTGTTTAAGCTTTGTCATGTGTCAACAAAGATAAGCACTAACACCACATTGGGAATAAGCTCCATTCACTGGTTTGAGTTCTGGTCGGGTGCAGCCATCTGTTCAACATAGTGCTGTAATAACTTGTAATGATCCACTCCTGATGCTGTTTTTGTTTTAAAGAAGCTCTTGCATTAGAAACACTGCAGAACCCACCACTGTGCTTCGTCTCTTACCCATGTTTTTTTCCAAGTTAAAGTCAGTTCTCTAAAAAATTGTCATTAAGCTATGTCCATATATATTAAATACAAAAATTATTAGTTACATCTAGGGATGTCAGAATTAACCGATTTTACTATTAACCACGATTATAAATGTCACGGTAGGATAACCGTAAGAATTCCGTAAGCTACAGTATCTCTCCTGAACATCAGTTATGCAGGAGGTGCTTGAAATCTTTCGTGAATTGTGAGCGGAGCCACATCATGTGTGTGGTCACTCTATGTGCCGCATGTCACTTAAACTTACCCGGCAAATTGAAAAGCTTTAAATAACGGAGGGGACTGATATTCCAGAGTTATGTCCACAAAAGGAACGCATTCATCGGCAGTGTACGATCATTTTGGATTTTAGAGAAATGACCAGGATGTTGTGGTCAACGATTGATACCCCATCTACAGAGCTGCTGCCAGAAAGTTCCTGCTAAAGGCTCTAGCACCTTTAATTTCTCCCAACATTGTCAGGATAATCATTTGTCCCTGCATGCCGAAGTCAAGATAAACAAAATCAGCGAAATGTGCTCAGCTGGCCCTAAACTGACTCCTCCAGAGCAACGAAAGTCACCGGAGGTCACAGACAAACGGACACTTGCGAGACAGGAGTGGGGAGAGCAGGAGGAGGAGGGGCTCTGTAACATTACCAGTAGTAACACTACATAGATGAGGGATTAAGTGTGGCTTTCTGGCGCTGGAGGTGAGTGGAATTGAAGAATGGCTCAGGAGTCAGAAGTCTGTACAAAAAAAGGCAGCAGTTTTATTAACCAAAAATCACAGGCAAACAGGCGGAAAAACAAAAGTCGCAGGAAAATTAACAAAGGACAAAGAAACAAAAAACTAACAAGCTGCTGGCAACAATTCTCCCACAGTCTAGATCTCAGTGGCTTTATATAGGCTACCCCACCTGGCCCCTCCCTAATTGGACTCAACCACTCAACGGGGGTTAAGGAAACCAGAGAGAAAAAATCCCATTTACCATTAATCTTGTCAAAAACACAATAAACATTCAAATGTGCAAATAAACATTTAAATATCATTTATGTTTCACAGTAAATTCAACTTATAGCAAAAATCATAAGAAATTAAACCAAAGATGATGCACATTACATTAAACAAACACATAAACCTAATGAAGGAATTCAGTTTCATGTAATGCTGGTAAGTTAAACCAAAAACAATCTGACTAACTGAAGCCTTCAGCCCCCTGCCCGACCAGACACAGGTGGCCTGGCTGAGCCTCGTCTCAGTGATTGCTGCAGGAACTGTAGGGAATCTGAAAAGGTTCATTCTCCAACCTCTATCTTTTCACAGACTCTCTCCCTTTCTGCCTTTTAATAAAAATGCTGTACTGGCATGAATGTTGAGGGAATCTCTAAAGCCAAAGACAAATTGTATAAAACTATTTAAATTAGACAAATCAACATACAGTATATCACCATCAGTTTTAGGCTATCCAGTTAGTTTTTTTAAGTGTAGGCTTTATAAGTTATTCTGATAGTTAATATGCAAGTCTAATGTTGGTTTGGCTACATAAAATAATTTAAAAAGGTTCATGGAAAAAGAGAGGAGAGATGGAGAGAATTAAAATTATATAGTTACATCTATTTGTATTATATGTGTGTGTGTGTGTGTGTGTGTGTGTGTGTGTTTGTGATAGATAAAATAATGTCGATAATTGTGAAAATCGTAAAACTGATATTTTCTCTGACAATAATCTTGAAACCAAAATCTGACACTGTGACATCCCTAGTTACATCTTAGAAATTCTGCTGCATTTGATGACTGTATTGTGAAATTTAAAAAAAAACAAACAAAACTGATGGGTTTGCCTCTCCTGCCAACGTCTCGGAGTCTTACGCTGTAGTCAGACTCTCGGTACAACTACAAATCGAAGCCTGACGTCACATAATGTTCATGCTCATGTGTCTAATCCATCCGGCCTTTGGACAGTAACAAAGCAGCTGATCTGTTGTTTGGTGAAGAGCTGCATTAATGATTTTTTTTATTGATCAAATTTTCAGATATAGTCGGGTTCATCATCAAAACACAAAAGTGTGTACTTTGTTTTGCCTCACCAATAGTCCAAAACCCAATTGTAGTCCATTTAAATTGAAGTATAAAAGAGAAAAGTGCACATCCTCATAGCTGAAAGGAAAGTTCTGTTTTTGTTGTGTGAGGGGGTTGTAAGCGGTATTTTTTTACAGTGTAGTCCGTGTATTACCTACAGTAGATGTCAGACCTCAGTTTGGAGAAGCAGCAGAAATAGAAAGTAGAAAGCTAAGCAATGGCATGCTGTGAATGGGGACAGCAGCAGCCACGACCATAACCTTAATGAAGGTCCACCTAAAAAATTAATACAGCACTGATGCACGCCTCATTTAGAATAGTTTCAGCTCTTTATCTTGCCATAAGACGGCTCTTCCCTACCGAAAACTAAAGCTGCTATAACTATGCTCCGCTCAAAGCCTCCAGCCACCAGTCAGTTTGTCTGTTTTTGGTATTGTGTGGTAGTATTTTAAAGAGTCAGTGTTGGATTCACTCAATTCCCACAATAAGAAAAACCAACTCACCGGTCTGCAGGGTAAAAATACTGTTTTAGCCAAAAAGAGTCCGATAACTTTAGAGAGCGAAACGTTGGCCATAGTTTCATGGGGGATTAAAATTTAACAAAAATTTTCTGAACTAATTAAGTCAGCCAGTGATTTCAGAACTCTCTGAAGTCTTTATCTCTGGACATGAAAACAAACTGCATGAGATGAGTAACGAGTCAGTGATATGAATACAAACATGCTAAAGTTATTGATACAATACTATCAGCTGATTGGTGCCTGACAGATCAGAGCAACCACAGTAAAAACATTAAGTGGGTTACATTGGTTGGGTAACTAGGACTCTGACAGGACGTTGGTTCTCAGGAAGATGGATGGCTGTTGGATGGAGGCTGCTTGCCTGTTCATGAGTAGTTATTGCTCGACAGTGGAGGAAAGTGAGTTGCAGACTGATGCGATGTACATCACTCACAGTGAGGATACCAAAGACCTGCTCAGACTCGACACTCATCATTCCTGTGCTGGCAAATTACTGATATTAAACCATTCTTTTTCCTTCACACTGTTGTTTTTCTAGAGATAATAGAACAGTTATTGCCATAGCGACATTATATTGTTTACTAACACATTAAATACCTTCATGCTCCAGGTTTGTGTGCAAGAACAACGGAGTTCTATTTGAGAATCAGCTGCTGCAGATTGGCATCAAGTCGGAGTATCGTCAGAATCTGGGTAAGATGTCTCCACAGAAGAGCAGCCATGGTTTGTAGGGTTTTATCAACACGTCTGTGGTCCGGCATGACTTTAAACTAACTCTGCGTGGTCCTACAGAGTTAATTTGACAGGTGGGTGTTTAAAAACAGGCTGACACTCAAACATACGTGTGTGTGTTTCTCACAGGGAGAATGTACTTATTCTACGGTAACAAGACGTCGGTGCAGTTTGCCAGCTTCACTACCACAGTCAGCTGTCTCGGAGAGCTGCAGTCTCATATCCTTTCTGTGTCATGTTGTGTTTCAGTATGGTTAAAAACCACCCAATAGGGCTGGGTGAAGATGGGCTAGAAATTATATCACAATATTTTTAGGCTATATCTCAAAACACAGTATATATCTTGACACATTTAAATCTCCCAAAAAGCACTTCAGTAATGCTAGAACTGAGTTCTGAATCGAACATAACAAATTTGACCAAATTTGCTCTCTGACGTGACAAGATTGTTTGAATGACTGCTGATAATTTCAAAAAAATGAACACAATTCCATTTTTGACCAGTAATCATTAGTAATGCTGATTTAATAACTAAGTGGGTGAATTCAAGTATTACAACAAGTAGAACTGTCTGATGAGCTGAGAAAATTACATCACTTTACTGTAATTCAGCCTTTAAAATCAGAAAGTGAAACACCTGTCAACAGTTTTTTGTTTTTGTTTTTTTCTTAAACCTTTATCTATTCAGGGAGGGTGCTGCTGAGAGTGAACTCTCTTTTTCAGGGAGGCCACATCTACCTAATGGATAAATGGAAAACACTTACAACTAAATTGTAGTTAATTGTAATTAGTTACACATCTGAGAAATTGGGTGTTGGGGTGGGGTGTTTTTTAAGAATATTCCAGGAGTTCTTAATGAATGCTAATGTAGTTTTTCAGGGTTTTTTTGTTTTTTATCCCCCTCAAAATGTCCGTCCCCAATCAAGCTGATTAAACAGAGGAATCTGCAATTTAAACCATCAGTGCATGAAAATACTAAAAAGAAAATTCTGTCTCACACAAATGATTAATTTTTGTCTAAACAACTGCTCATAGTTGTCGCTGTGTTTGTTGAAATATTGATTTAGATCTGATAAATCATCATTGTGCTGCATAATTTAAAAACAAAACAAACTGAAAAAAAAAAAACTAGGGGCTCCACTGACTCTGCACAGCAGTGTGAGCAGCACGCACAGTTGATGTGTTTGAAGTTGGTTTTTGTGGCATCTCGATGGTCCTTGACAACCAGCCACAGCTCAACGTTCAGACCAAACCAGTGGAACCACTGGTAGAGGGAGGAGCCCAGATCCAGCAGGTCCTCAACATTGAGTGTCTGACTGACTTCTCCGATGCCCCCCTGCTCAACATCAAGTTCAGGTAAGCTCGTAACTAACCCAAACTCTAATGGCGAGCAGTGGAGAAAAAAAAAAAAAAAGGAGAATGACACTCTGGGTTAATGAAATTGAGTTTGATGAATTGGCTTAAACCAACAGTTGTCCTCCACTGTTTGGATTCTTAAATAGCATTGCTGTGGAGGGCTGGGTATCAGTTTAAACTACAGGTAGACCGATAGTGGATTTTGCTGTTAACTGATACTGACGATAGTCTAAATCAGGAAAAAAAAAAAAAGATAACCTATTAATCAGCCGACAGTCCAAAAATAAAAAAGAAAAAGAAAAGAGACATGCACAGTCAGAAATGAAAATTCTTGAACCTTACCACATATTTCTTGCTTGCAAATTACAGAACTGAACATAATAAATACCTTTAAAAATACAAATAACTGCACAAAGTTAATAAAGTGTACATGAAAATCTAAATCAATATTACATTGAATAATACTAGATTAATATTGAAATTAATTATTAATTCTTAGCTATTTTTCTTTTCTAGAATTAAGTAACCTGTATTATATCACTGTATCAGTAGAAATTAAACAGCTTGTTCAATCATAGAATAGTTAGACTTATGGTGATCTTTTATTTATAAATCCTGTCCAAATAATCGTTACTGTATCAGACGAAATCTGTTAATTGTTTTTGATTGACAGCTGTTGTGCATCAGGCAGTGTCCAGCTGGTGCACACAGACACAGGAGAAAGTGAAACTTACTCTGCGTTTGCTGCAGTGTTAAATCGAGATCCTTTTTTTTTTTTTCTTTTGGAAGACAGATAATCGGTAATCCGCAGTCAGCTTTGCTTTCTTTGGTGTCTGTTTCTCTTGTAATTAAAGTTGTTGTGATGACATAATCAGGTAAGCGCAATTAAAGTACATTGTTCATATGCTTTGTGTGAGTTGATGTGGATATATGAAGCGTCAGCAGCCTCTGTGTAGATGCTTTACTGACGCGTGCGACAGCGCAAAATAGATGAAACTTATTTTCTAAAGTTAAAACATGGGGTGCTCTCGTCTGTTAATGTGTGTAAATTCATAAAAATATGAAGAGGAGTGCACTGCGGAAAAAGACAAAGCCCTGCTCTCTCTTCTTCTCGTCATTTCTCTTCTCTCCAAGAAGCCTGAGAGCCGGCTTCTTTGAATCAGCTGAGCAGTGTGGAGGGCAGCGTGAATGACGCACGAGAAAATGGAGATTTATGTCAGGACTGGAGGCTGCTTATATGGGCAGGTGAATGAAAGTGGAGGAATAGGTTAATCGACGTACTTTATTGTTCTTACCGCTGTAAATGAGCGTGCTGCTCAGAGTATCGCTTCTCCTCCACTCTGTCCGTGCAACACTTCCACACTGCTGATCATATGCTGTGTGTGTTCGGCTCGCTGTTAGAGTGGTGTGTAGCTGTTGGGCTCTGACACGCTAAGGGCTGTTAGGCGCTACAAGCAGCTTGAACTAAACACATGTAACACAGCTACACAGAAGGTCCGGCAGAGCACAGATCGAGGTAAAATATGGCTCTCAGGGCCGATCAATCAGTGCTCCTCTACCGTTGATGGATGCCGATAGTACTGGTGCCGATAGGAACTAATCTCAAAACGTCCTATCGGCGCTGATCTATTGACCAAAACGATTAATTGGTCAACCTCTAATTTAAACATTTCCCAACGGGTCGATAAGCAATGTTTAGAATATTAGTTATAAATTGTTTGTTATTGCCAAAGATTTGCTTTATTTTAAGCCATGACCCTCTGTGTTTAGCCGTATGATGACATCATCTTTTATTTTTATGGTGAAGACTTGAGTTAAGGTGAGCAAGTAGTGGTTAAGATAGGGCCATTTGGGCCTGGTCTTCACGAAATATGTGTGTGTGTGTGTGTGTGTGTGTGTGTGTTCTTCAGATATGGTGGAGCTCTGCAGAACTTGACCCTCAAGCTGCCTGTTACCATCAACAAGTTCTTCCAGCCAACTGAGATGACCTCACATGACTTCTTCCAGCGCTGGAAACAGCTCAGCCAGTGAGTGTGTGTGTGTTGTGTGTGTTTTGTCAATGTATTTAGTTTCCCTTGCAAAGCTAAGGTCTCCCGTGTGAATTCTCCGCAGGCCTCAGCAGGAAGCACAAAAGATATTCAAGGCCAACCACAGCATGGACACTGAAGTAATTAAGGCCAAGGTACGTCTACGTTTAGCTGCCTGTAGGGTTGAGCAGTTGTTTCTTTTTTATATCATACAATCGTGGTCACTGGAGATCACCGATAGGTGACCCAATCGCCAGAGGGGGTGGGCAGAGTTACGTCACAGCACACACATCCATACAGTTAACCGTCAGCATGGCCGACAGCAACCGTGACTTAGTGCCAAAGAAAAACGCCAAATCTCCTATTTGGGAATATTATTAATTAATAATATTATTATTATTAATAATATTTGTGCCTCGGCACGGTACAGGACAACAGGGCCAAGTGTGAGTGCGCCCTTAATTGGCATCATACTTAAACGTCTTGCTTTTTTTTTCACTCTTCTGCTTTAGCAATGTCTGAAATCCCATTTTAATCTTCATTCTGTGCCATAACGTGTATGTTGCTCCTTATGTTTGTGTGTAGCTACTGGGGCTAGGAACGGCTCTGCTGGACAACGTGGATCCAAACCCAGAGAACTACGTGTGTGCTGGAGTGATCCAGACCAAGAGCCAGCAGGTCGGCTGTCTGCTGAGACTGGAGCCAAACGCCCAGGCACAGGTACGATGCACAGGCCTGCTGAACGGTCACTGACTGGAACAGATAAATCATTATGGCTCAGTGTCCCACTAGTCAGTAAATAATGGAAATATAAATGAATTAGTACATGAAGAGCAGTTTAGGTCCTTTTTAGGGGTAGGAATCACTAATGGCCCCACGATATGATATTATCACAGTACTTAAGTCTTGATATGATATTATTGCAATATTGCGTTATGTTGGGTATTGTGAGATCATATATTGCGATTTTCTCACTTTTTTGAACTGCAAATAATTTTCCCAAAAGTAAAACTCTGTCAGTATTATCTGTTTCATCCAATATGATGCATTGTCCAGTCTATTCATCTCCCTTTAATATTTTTTTATTGCATTTTTTCTTACCTCACCAGTCAGAACTTAGCACCATCTAGTGGACTGAAAAGTCAACTGATTTTTATTATTCTATTATACAAAAAGTTGAGTTTGTATTTGCAACATTTATTAAGAATTTATGTAATAAAATACTGATACTTGATATCTATGAATCGATACAATATTGATCAATACGCAAAATATCACAATGTTACAATGTATGGATTTTTTCCCCACCCCTAGTGCCTTTCATAAACCTGAACAATGTGGTTCTTGAATTTGATACATATTTTTGTTTCATCTGATCTCAGCAGAGGTTGCTTTTCATGTTCTGAGAAGGCAATAGTGCTCTTAGCAGATCCACGTGCTTCTCAGTAATCAACACCTGACCCAGACCTCAAGGAAGGCAAAGGCCAAATTATATGCAGTCTCACTGAATTTAGGCTCCTGTTGCATTGCTTCTGGTCTCATTTACAAAATTTTGCAGCACCATGCAGGAACCCCAGCCAGTGTTCATGTGTGGTCATTACCACTTAGCAAAGTATGTGTTTCCATTTTAGGCACACTCTGGCAGTTATTTTTGAAGTTGACATGATGTTACATTTACACAGTTCAGCTTACTCTTTAATTAGAAGGACCAGTATAAAATTACAGAAGGCAGGAAGGAAAGGAACTGTTGGGTTGTCGAGGAGACGTGCTTTACCACTTTCACAATCAGACCTCACGTATTTTATCCTGGAACAAATCCTAACTCTGTGTGTGTGTGTGTGTGTGTGTGTGTGTGTGTGTGTGTGTGTGTGTGTGTGTGTGTGTGTGTGTGTGTGT
>JAPZDX010000009.1:23804697-23834391 GCA_029783625.1 Naso annulatus | reverse complement strand
TAGTCTTTTAGTTTTTACATTTATATCATTATTGTCTTAAAATAGTTAAAATGTATAATGATGTTTTTCACTGAAATGAACAATAACGAGCACAAAGTGGATACAGGAATGAACTGGTAGCAGGTTAAAGATAATTCTTGAGTTTAACAAAATTGTCCCGTGAAGTTCACTCACTAGCTCTTAGCTTACAACTTCTAATGGTCTTCCTTAGAGGATGCATGGACTCAATTGCCGTTCTGTAACTTAAGTGTGGAACTTCAGTCATATAATGGCAGGTGGTTGTATATGGGGAGAGATGGTAACCTGTGTTTCTGTTTAAAGATGGTCTCTGGTGTCAGACTTGAGTAATCTCATTGACTCCTGTTCGACGGCCTTTGACCTTTTCCCAGTGGATGCTGTGACAGCTTTGGTTTGGTGTTCACAGACAGATCATGTCTCGTCTTTGTGGCGTACCAGCAGAGATCTTAAGGTGCTGGGTGGTTTGAAGTTATTGCTGGCTACCTGTAATGTGAAGACTCTGGCTTAATGTTCTTTCAGTTCAGCCATGTAGGAGAGTCCTGCTGTGAAGCTTCTTGGGGCCCCTGCACATAATTTACCACCACCTGTTAGAACGTGACTGAAGTTTCTTACTAAGGTCGAACGGTGACAGCCAGGACCAGGCGATTAAACAATCTCAGTGGGGTAATCTTGATAGAATCTATGGCGACGACGACGGCGACGACGATGATGATGATGATGATAATAGGCTTTGGACATTGTTACCTGATATGGATTAGTCTGACTCATCATCATGTTTAAGCTGTAGGTATAAGCCTGCCAGTGGGTGACTATTTCAGGTGAGATTCTCTTCCCCTTCCACCGTGTGTGTAACTGTTTTACAAGTGCACCATCACTGAATCCTAAGCTTATCACCGCCCAAGTTGATTGGGATTGGTTCAATGAAATACAAACAAGTGATTATTTTCTAATAGAATATTGATAATTGGTTCAACCAGACCTTTCTCCATTGCTATGGAGATAGGGCTAGCTATGTAAGAATAGATATAAGGTGCTTTCACACCTCAAAGTCCAGACCAATGTTCATGTTTTTTTGACCTTGCATAGATTTGATCTGTTTAGTTTTGGTTTCACAGGGGAGGTTTAACACCTCGATCTTTAGTCCGGATCCAACTGAAAAATCCAAAGTCCAGACCAAACGAGGTCATAGCTGCCGATCACGCAACAGAAATAAATGTAACAACAGCCTGTCAGTCTGGAATTTTTTGCCATGATAAATATGGAATATGGATGGAGAAATATTTAAAAAAATGTATTGATCAGATATTTCGCCTTACCAACCAACCCTAGTGACGGCTATACCATTTATAATTCAGCAGCTTTGTTCTCTAATGAAGACAGTGATATGAGGTTGAAAGTTCTGGAAAAAGCCAGTAAGTGGGTTAACATGAGTTTGTCTTGCTGTGGATGGGGAGCAACTTTCTTTCAGTCTTAAACGTGTGTATTATCTACTATTGTCCAACATGCCACATTGAAGATTTCTGTATCATCTCTATAACAATCTCACAGGAGTGTAGAGGTGCCCCAGTCACCATCTGCATGGCTTTGATTAAAAAATTGTTACACAGTTCATAGTAACAGGAATTCAGGGTGTTTTTTTTTTCTTTTTAAAAAATTTTAATCATAATTTGGTCCTCAGACTGCGCAGTAGCCTCGACACTGTAGAACACCTAGTTTTCTGTACCTGTCACCAGTAGAGAATACTATTTCAGTGTCAGGGATGAGCAGCCAGCAGTTCTCCACAGCTTCCCACAGACAGGTGTGGCCAGTTGTTGTGGTTTTAGCACACATTCAGGTCATGTGTGTTTATTATTAGTTGTGAGACAATCATAGACTGCAGACATCAGTCCAATTCACATCTTCAAGCACCTTTACTGTTTTTTGTTGTGTACGAGAAAAGATGAAATCATGATAATGAAAACCAGAAATAAATGCTTTATCAAGTTCATGTAAAAAATGGGGGAAAAAAATCGCTGTACCTTTTATTTTTATATCTTCCATTTGCAGTTTTTGTTTGGGCAGTTTGGTTTCACTTCTTTCTCCATTATAAGAATTCATATTTATATTATTTACCTGCATTCACACAATAAGTTTTATATTGAAATAAAAGTCAAGTCACTTTTATACATCATTAAAAGAAATTGTCCTGAACATTTCTTTCTGTTGTGTCTTGTGTGAGTCTTCAAGCTGATTTTCTGAGGCCTCTCTTGATCTTCTTCTTTCTCTTAACTTTGATTTTGTTGGCGTGAGCAGAGCGGTGATGCTTGTGAAGTCATATGAGCATTGTGTCCCCTTTCAGAGACTATAGACTACACTTACCAAATGTACAGTATTACTGTGGTGAGTGAGTGTTGGGAGTGCACACCTTTAGAAGGTTGCATACAAGAAAAAACAAAGTTGCGTGCTGTTGTATACAAGCAGAAAATAATGCATGGCGTAGACTTATGGCTGTCAGTCAATTTGCAGTAATTGTGCTGATCTTAAAACAGGTGTTCTTATAAAGCCTGTCAGAATTTCCATTGAGTTATTTCTTCATTTTTTCCTGTGAAAAATTTTCATTGTTCTACTTGTTTTGCTTATCACTGTTTTGAAGTAAAAGGTGAAGCCAGTGTGATGTCATTATATTCATTACAGTGAATCAAAGCAAGTCAAATACTGAGAAATCAATGAAATAATTAATACTTTGGTCAATGCGTGAATGGCCCAAACTTAGACTTTTACAGCTACGGCGCTTACACAAACAAACAAACAAAAAACAAACAAAAAAACAGAAGCTTTCCCTGACAGTCAAGTGTCAGCTGATACCTTACTGTAAAAATGCACTCGGGCACATTATCAAACAAAAGTTAAAGATGGATTTTTACAGCATTTCGTTACAAGACAAGGCTGCAGATTGAATAAAGATGCATTCACTGATTTATATGTTACTGATGCAAACTGTACAATTGATGAGTATTTTGCAGTTAATCAACTACTTAAAACTTTTGCACGCAATTCGCGTCAGCAGTCATATTTCTTTTCAAGTGATGTTCATTTTTGATGCCATTATGTAATGTCTTTAAAAAAAGTCAGACACGTTTTAAATACATTAAAATTTAAATACAGGAACACACAGCAGCACAAGGAGGACGACATGACATGTCTGTCTATTCAGCATTTGTAGTTTTTCCCCTGTTATCAGGTTACATTCTACAAATACTCAGTTGTACCTTTAAGTTTCTCATACATCCTCTGAACAAGTAATTATATCCATTTATACACCACACCCCTTCAAAAAACTATTAATAATGCTGCTTTTGTTTGTGCAATAAACCCAAACACATACACATACACACTCAGTCATACTTACACAACTAGACAATACAAGTAAACAGCCCGTGTGTGCTGAGTCGACGTTGAGACAGACAGGTTTGTGGAGGTTCCTCCCTCAAGCTGGTATGCCGTCCAACAGGTTTGTGATGGGACTTTTCTCTCTGCTAAACGGCAAATCACTTGTGGACTGACGGTTTCTCAGGAACACATTGTTTAAAGTAATATCAGGGCCTTCTAGTTTCTGAAAAACAAGAGGAATAACTGGTGTTTTTCTCCTGGAAAGCCCGGTGAGGTGGTACGGCATCGGACAGGTGAGTGCTGGCTCATCCTCGACGTAACCAGGCCTCCAGTCAGGCGTGTAGAGTTAATATCCACAGAAGTCTTTCCTTGTCGTTTTCTGTGTAGTTCTGTGCTTCAATGGCAGCGTTGTCAGCGGTGTGTGTGCTGTCTGTGCTGCAGCTGGCCCACTGTTTTGTCACCTACAGACACAATTCAGGTAAACCACACCTCTCCTCACTCAGCAGCTCATTTCATACAAAGACGCTGAAAAAAAAAGAAAAAAATTGTCATTAAAGGACTTTTGTGTCACAACTAAGTTTCACAGTTTGAAAAGTGTTCCTCATCCACATTCATGAGATCTGACTAAGATATGAAAAGGAAGTGTAACCATAAATTCTCCTCTGATAAACACAGCAACAGCCTTTGTTTGGCTGACATATTAAAATAGTCTGTTGTCTGTGTTTGCATTTAGTTTGGACTCAGGTCACATTTAAAACAGAAGCAAAATGAAACAAAGATACATTTATTGGTCTATTACCATATTTGTTCAGCTTCTGGAAAATTTCAGTCTTAAGGTTTCATTTTTATCTCAGTGTCATTCATTGGTCATTTTTACAATTTAAATGTATCTAATACTAAAGTCATTTTTAATTAGAGGCAAATCGTGTTCCACATCACATTGCATATTCCCTGTGAAGACACTTTCACTCATAACAGTATATCAAGCTTCAATTTGTGCACAGTTTTTAAAAATTTATTCTGCACGAGCTCAGGTCAGAGTTAGAGAAGTTTACTTTGGTTTTAACTACAAACCCATTTTAGAATTTCATTTTAGCTCTAAAAGCTACAAACAGTTTAAAAAAAAGTTTTTTGCCCGTTAGAGCGAATGCCCTCTTTATTTCACTTCTCTTTTATTAAGAAGAAGCTTAGTTGCAAGTTTAAATTCAGAAGCATTATTCAGACTTTGAAACATGCACCTTCTTAGTAAAACAATATTGTGCAATGCAACAAATCTCCTGAAATGACCCACACCTACAACAAGTTAGTTCATCTCTCAGTGCTGTCTCACTCTGCAACTCAATCTGTAGCTCTCAGCACCTGGATAATTACCTACTGAAAACAAACATTTCTTAATAACAACCACCAAATACATTAAAAAAAAGGCTAATTAATGTTTTTAGCCAAAAAAAAAGTGTAATAAAGGAGGAAGTCGTGCATTTGTTACTTCAGCGAGCGTTTGTGTTTGTGGGATTGAGTCAATTTGAACTAGAGTATCTGTGTTCATGGTAATGTAGAAACTGGTCAGCCAGTGCTACAGGGTGACTCATCAGTGTGTTTTTAATTTCTTTAACAACAATGAAGCTCTGTGGCACAGAGAAAGAAGTTATATCACACAGAGACAAGACTTGTCAGTAGATACATTCATTGTTGGTTTGAGTCTACACAGAAGAAGAAAGTTACTTTTTGCCAAAGCTTAAGGTCAAAGAAGCTATAAGCCAAAACAAAGAAAAACAGTAAATAAAAAATTTCACATAGCATTTCTATTATGAGCTTAATGGGAGTTGTGTTGTTTTTAACACTGCGCGGACCTGACCTGTGTTCTGCAGAAGACTCCGTGTTGGTGGACGGGAAGCTTGCGAGTTCCTTCCTGTCTCGCTCGCTGCTCTATAACAGCTGGGACTTTGAGCTGATCAGGTCTGATGATCTGGAGAGGGAGTGTATAGAAGAGAAGTGCAGCTATGAAGATGCACGAGAGGTGTTCGAGGATGACGATAGAACGGTAATGCTGCTGGTTGTGTCTCTTTGGACGCAGGGTTCCACAGTTTCTTTCTATTTACCTAAACAGATGTTACTTGTTTCAAACCTGAACTTGGTGCCTTGGCACAGGTTGTGGAGATTCACGTCACCTGGACGTTTGTGTTAAAAGTTATTTGAAGAATGACAGGAATTTTTTTAAGGGTCCAGAAAGAGTTAATCAAATGCTTTTTAGTTTGATTGTTACTGCACGTCTGCACTGTATTCCTAGAGAGGGAAAAAAAATGCAGTTTTCATGGACTTCAACAATAAAGGCAAAGATTTTTATCTGAACACACTGAAGAACAAATCTCCCAGCAGTATAAGCAGTGACAGTGTAAGTTCTCTAAAGAAAACAGTTTTGAGAAAAGAATTTCAGTGTTGGCTTTGGTGAAATCTCCTGTTTTAAGCTGCTGGATGTTTCTTTTCCTTTATTCTAATGAAGATACTTCATTAAATCTTCTTTTGTTTCCGTTTTCAGAAAGTATTTTGGGAAAGCTATATCGACAGTCAAGGTAATACTTTAAAAAATAAATATTATTGATTGTAGTCTACAAGCCTTGGTGTTTTCATATTGGATATAATCAGATAGCAATAAAAACACAAGTACTATTGAAACATTTGCATTATAATTGTCATTATTTCTGTGTAGCTAACATTTATTTGTTTTGTCTGTTTTGTTAAAGGCACACTCATTTCAGGATGCTATGAAATGCTGAAACACTAACCCTAACCCTCAGAGTGCATCTTCGGTCATTTAAAATATCATTTGACAATCAAATACTTTGTGAAATTATGGTCCAAACACATTCCTTACTGCAGAGAATACCGTAATGTGTGCATGCTTACATATGCTGCAACCTGTGGTTCATAACTGGACAGAAATCGCAGCAACAGTTACAGGCAGGTGTGATATTCAGTGCTGCATGGAGTGTCACTGATTAGAGCAGCAGATGACAGTAATGACTGAAATCATCACTGTCGTGATGAGTGACTGACTTATTTGCTGGTGATGGTGTTTGTTTTTGAAGCATATGCACCCGGAGTGGATGTGTCAGGACTGGTGGCAGGGATCATGGCCATCCTGGTGTTGGCCGTTATTGCCACTGTGCTGGGAATCTACTGCTACAAGGCCAGGAGCAAAGGTGGACGAAGGTGAGCGCAGTGAGTTCAGTCTGAGGCACAGTTAACTCAGGGATCGGCCCATCAAGGCTTGTTACTTTGGCACAGACCATAATGCTTTAAAGGAATAGTTGAGTATTTCTGAAGTGGGGTTGTATGAGGTACTTCTGCATGGTCAGTCTATGACCTTGTGCAGATGGCGATCGGCGCAGTCATTTTAGGAGAAGGGGGGAAAAATCTCTGTCAGCGTTGTACTGTTGTAGACAGGGGTCAGGAGAAAAACGGTTTTTAGTCACATATATAAATGTTTACCCAAAAAATCAGTATCTATTCAACTGTACGCTAAATGTAGAATTTCTTCACCTCTTAAGTCTGCCACCAGACAACCTTTCATTTTGGCACTACACCATGCACTGTATCACTCCATAAATCAGCTGTTTGGCTCAGACGGTAGTCACAATAAAGGCTGTCTTGCGGTGAACTAAAGTGGTGAAAATGTCCTAAATTTAGCGTACAATTGAAGGCATATTGATTTTTTTAGGTAAGCATTTATAAATGTGACTAAAAAGCATTTTTCTGCTGACCCCATCTGCAACAGTACAATGCTGACTTCAGCTGCAGCGATTTCTCCCCCTTCTCCTAAAAGTTACACCGCTGATCGCCATCTGCAGAAGGTAACAGACTGACTACACATAAGAACCTCATACAACCTCACTTCAAAAATACTCAACTATACCTTTAATAATGTCGGGCCATCAGAAAAGAAAATCTTGCAGATTCTTACTTTTGTCAAGTAACAATTTTTTTTGAGTTTTTACTGACATTTTGGTCCCTCCGGTCAGATTTTCTTTTCTTAAGTGAACCTGGCCAACACACCTGCACCTGAGAGAATTGAATGTGGATATCTCTTTGAATAAAAACACTGCTGGTCATGAAATTTGGTATGGATATACATCATATTCATCTTAATCATCATCAAATAATGATGTAAACTCCTTTGGTGACTCCCGTGATTATCTAGCACCACCAAAATTTTCCTGTTAAAAAAAAAAAAAAAAAGGACCAGATTTACATGAATTTTACGGAGCACATTCATCGTTCCTGAGATTGACTCTTTAGCTTGGACTAAAGGGAGAACTACTGTGTGCTAGAGGAAGGTCACGTGTCCTACAGAGACAGCTGAAAGCTTTGCTTGGTTCATTTTCAGACTACTTGTACTCTAGTGGACAAGAAGACAATGTGACTGTCCTTCGAAAGAAATATGTATGTTTCACAGTAAAAAGGAATGACTAGTCCTTGTGTGGATACATGATTAAAATGAATAATGATATATAGACATTCCCAGTTTGTGTCTCATACAATATTATATTATATTATACAAATACAAGTACATATAAGACTTGGTTGATTCCACTGTCGTCACAGAAATGAGATATGGCTTTTCTGTTTATAAACCTGCAGCATTCCCTGGATTTTTGTAAAAACTGTACCCCCTCTCTGTAAGTGTAGTGTGATCATCTCTGTAAACTATTCAACTTTCTCTTTTTGGTCAATCATCAATTCATTCAATATATAATTTCAATAATGTATCTGGCAGACAAATCCTTTACATCTGTAGAGTAAGCCAGGCTGCAAGTAAAAAAAAAACCAAAAAACAAAAATCACAATATAATATTTTTTCATTTTTGTTATAGAATTTTTCTGAAAACTCAGTCAGTAAAGTTGAATCTAACTCTTTGGCAGCAGTGGTCGGGATGATAGCAGTGTAACGATCGCTTGCACTGCAAATATTGGTTTGGTCAGTTACTTCCAATGGTCACATGACCATTGTTTTCTATTTTTGTAGTCTTTTGAGAGTCCTGATGACACATCCCACAACCTTTACCTCAGCCATCAGTAAAAAATATCCATCTGTACATAACACAATCTATAAAATTTAAGAAACAAAATGCATAAAATGTACTTCAGACCTAATTAGCCTCAGATTGGCTTGTCTTGTTGAATGAGTTTGCTCACTGTTTGTTGTGCTGTGTGCTGATTCAGCGTTCCGGTGAGGATGGCAGCTGACGGGCGTCCAGTCCCAGAGTCAGTGCCCCTGGCTCAGATCATCCCCCCAGGTCTACCCACCTACAGTGAGGCTCTGCACCACAGTGGGCAGCATGATGCCCCACCGCCTCCATATTCAGGGTATGTGGATGCTCCAATAAACACCTGCAGCTTACATTGATTCAACCCACCATCTGTGGCAGGTCAAGTTGAGCCAAACACCTAAAAAAGAAGGACACTGGTGTGGACTTGAAAAAAATACTTTATGTTAAAGTACATATACATTTAATAACTAACTTTCTAATGAAAAAAAAAAAACCCAGCTTTTGCTGTGGGTTGGTGTTCTCAAGTCATTAACACAACAGAGTTTTTTTCAGTGCGAGAAGCACCTGGATATTCAACACTTTACCAGTCCATGTGTCCATCATCAGCTATACATCATGTTACACCCCCAAACATTAAAATAGGCAGCATATAAAAAACATCCATCAACATAAACACACACCACATAGTATCAAGTCCAAAGACAAACATACAGATTGCTAAAGAGAACTCTAAGATCACTTCATCATCAAATTATGTGGAAAACCAAAAACTCTCATCACAAGTGCATTAATTAACAGCATCACTGCCCCAAAATATGTTTTTAAAAGAATTATTAAAAAAACATCTATATCACATAATGCTTAACCTCAAGAAGCTTTTCTTGTCTTTCGAAGTATTTTTGTGTGTTGGTCAATATTCTTTGAAAAAAGCATAGATTTAAAAACATTTCATTGATGTTTATTACTTGTGGTTTGGTTGAGAAAAAAAGACGTTACGGAGGCAGTTTAAGCGTTGGTCAGAATGCTGCTGAGCTGATCTCAAAGTGCGAAGTTTGGATTTCTGAACTTACAAATGGCAAAACCAATAAATCACCTTACAAAGGTCTGACAGAGGCCATTCAGGATACAAAAAATAATGACACGACATGTTACTAGAGATGCACGATATTACCGGCATATCATCGGCATCGGCTGATATTGGCTTTAAAATTACTTCCGGATATCGGCCAGCATGTCGGCATCTGCTGATACAATAACCAATCAAACAATAGGCTGGTGTTTCCTTGTTTAAACCCCAAGTCGACATCATGTTTCACATGTTCCCTGTGCACAGATGATATGTTTACTTACTTTGTCTCTTGTGAAACAGGCCAAATTTGTCCTGGTTGTGGGTTTTGTTCTGATTGTCTCAGGGAGAGCATCATCCAGTTTAAAGCAGGATGTATCTTATTTGTTTGGTGTGAAAACAATTGTCATTAATAAATATGACATATTTTGCATAACATACGTTCGCATATTTTTCTTCTATTGCACAAAGAATGAACATTATGTAATTTTAAGCTTTGTATTTTATGACTGCGTTTGCTGGCGGGCCAACACAGTATGAGTTTGCATAATAATACTGTATATAAATTCCACTACAGAAGAGACTTGATCTCTGGGAAAATCTCTGTAAATATCAGTATCGATATCTATTATCAGCCAAATGAGTTGTAAAATATTGGCATATAGACAAGAAGTCCAACATCGTGCATCCCTAAATATCATGCATGTGAGGTCATGAGCAACTTGATGCTGACAGATTGTGCTTGTTTTGCATTGTTCAAGCATGTATCCATCTTCAGGTGTCTGTTCTCTGGATCTTGAGATGCATTGTGTGGTCTGTTGACGTGTGGAGTGAGTGTGTTTGTAATGAGACTCTGATGTCGCAGCTTGGAGGAGTTTACAGCCTTCTGTTGTGCTGCAACCAAACACAGCAGCAGCTAATCTCACCGCACGCTGCAGCCCTCTCTTTTTGAAGACTATTTCTAGGAACAGAAACGCAGACTGTGGGACCCTCATGGGCCGTACTGCTGTGTCGAAGAAATCTCACAAAGATCTTTCATTCCTTTCTTTGACCACAGGGGGGCGCCTTCAGAGGTCCCTGAACCAGAAGACAACGAATGAGAGGGATGGCACAGCCTCTTCATTATGGTTGATGGGCACTGGTGGTTTGAGAGAACTTTTCAACACGGCATGCGTTTTAAATAAACTGTATTTATCAATGAAGTTAAGACACAACCCCCAAATGGACGCCGCTGACAGTTTGATCTGCACGTTAGCTGACCGTGTCCATTACAGACGTGATGCTTCAGGTGGGCACAGCTGAGAGAGGGCATCATTGTGGCTGCACCGTACACCCTTATGTATGGTGTTGTGAGGATACTTTTGTGCAGAGCAAAAGAAGACGATTGATTTATAGAAAAAAATGGTTCTTTAAGAAAATCTAGAAATGTTTTGTAAATAAAAAATCAGGACAATTACACACATATCCAGTCATTCTTCATCTTTTGTAAATAGTGAAGACAAGTAACCTGCATGTACACACTTGAACTGAGGATCACATCATTCATTTCATGATGCAACCTGTGTGTTTGTTTTTTTTATGACAACAGTTGATTAAAAAACTACATCTGGCTGTAGAAGCTGAGCTCTCACTCTAGAGTCAGTTTGTACTGTCTTCCATAATGCAACACCACACTGCTGCTGTGCATGACAAATTGTGTGAGTGTGTGCGTGTGTGTGCGCGCGCGCCCGCGTGTCTCTCTGTGTGTGGATGTGTGTGTGTGTGTGTGAGAGAGAGCTTCTGTGTGTGTGAGCGAGGGAGGGAAGGAGAGGATGAACGCCAGCCCAGTCTCTTAAAAATGGCGTCTTGTGAACAAAATGAGCGAAAATAGCTTTACTGTGCAGTGAGTGTGCAGCAGGACAGCGGTTGGCGGCGTCGGATCAATGTGAATCCAGCTTCGCTTATTAAAGCTGCTGAGGAACGTGGAGCATCTGTTCTACGGCCCATCAGCTTAACACAGGAGACAATAGACAGTGAAATATATGGGGAGAGGAGAGGAGGGAGGAGGTGCTCCTGGCTGCTGTGACCCCCTCCCCTCCTCCTTCTCTGGCTCCTTCTCCTCCCTCCATTCCTCCCAGTCTACAGGCTCGTCAGGCGGAGAACGAGATAAAATAAACAGAAGCGAGCGCAGAGAAGACATTCCTCCCTCCCCTCCCCCTCGCTATCTGCCCATCTTCATCCAGCCCTTTCTTTCATGGAGAGGAATTATCCCGCTGCAGGCTTCGGAGATCTAGGGGCTGGGACGGGATGGAGTTACGACAGATCGGCCAAAGCAAGGTAAGCCTCGGTGGGCAAAGCATGGGCACCCATATGCTCTTGTGGGTGCACCAGTGTGCTTAAAGTGGCTCCAACAATGCCATGGGCACAGCGCTGCCTGCGCCTCTGCATTCAGCCAGGCTGCATGGTGCTGCTAGATGGCCATCAGTTTCAGGTACAGCCAGCCGTATTGTCATTCAGGGGAGGGGTATGGGGGCTGTCTCCAAAATGCATGGAATGCGATGGAAGGTTAATAGTGATACGGAGACAGAGGAGAGGGGAGAAACGAAGGGGGATGGGTTGCTGGAAGCCGAGTCTGTTATTAAAAAAAATGAAAGATCACATCTTGGTTCTAGCACTGCATTGTCTCCGCTGCAGCTTTGTCTTGCTTTTGACTTAACAAATGCATGACTGGGGCAGTCGCAGGTTGGCTGGCCAGGTTGATTGGTACAGTACTAATTGACTGTAGCCCACAAATCAAAGCGATGCGATGCAATAAGCTGATGTCTGCGATCTAGCGAGGAGAAACAAGCCATGCATCACATAAAATACACAGAGAGAGAGAGAGAGAGAGAGAGAGAAAAAAAAACTTAAATAAATAAAATAATGTGCGAATTAAAGATACGTCTCTTTTATTTACTAAGTTTATTTAAAAGTTAATTCCAAGATGTTCAATAACAAAACTGATACCGTAGCTAATTAACGTTATTGTAACAGCAACAGAATTAATTAATGGACAGAACTGTGTGAAATATGGCTGGTGCTGTGAGTAAGCGTGTTGGGCTCTCACATCAAAGGTGACATTCTCCCTTATTAGTAAACAGTACTGTACAAGAATGTCACGTGACTGACAAACGTGCCAGACTGTCACCGAATTTTAAACGTAGGCTAATTGAAGTTAACATGTGTAATGAACCGCTGATATACATGAAATAACATTAGGCACTAACATGTTAACATCAAGTAGCTCTCAGTACATTTTTAGTTGCCTTATTCATTATCCACTAGCCTGTCTGTCTGTCAGTGACTGCATCTGTGCAGCATGCAGCTGCAGCCAGCACTGTTCCCAGATATTCCACGGAACTGGCAACACAGCCTGCTGTACAACAACACGTTAGCAAACAGGCTAATTATCCAGCAAGACAGCTAACGGGGTCTTAAATTCTAATAAACTTCAAATACCTGACCGTCACCGAGGTGTGTCTAAGCTGTCACTGTTAATGAAGGACAGATGAAGTCAGTTTTCCCCACACGTCAGTGTTGTGTGTTGGAATTGCGGCCAAGAGCCATGCTAAAGTTAGCTAGGTCCTGTTAGCTTTGCTCAACGTTAGCGGTCGCCTTGACAACCACATCAGTCTTCCGTCAGACTCCCCGAGTTCCTTCTCTGGCACAAATGCTAATTAAGTTGTGTGCAACATGCTTTTTTTTTTTTTTTTTTACAGTCCTTCATTGTCTGATCTCGCTCTGGTTAAAGGCGAGTTTCGATGCTGTGAGAATGTGTCCACGTATTCTTGCTCTCAGTAACGTTAGTCCCTACATGGCTGCTTCACTCAGTTCTGAATGCAATAAACTGAAGGTTAGTCGATGCCCTCTGAAGTTCCTGTTGTATTTCCTCCTTCCTCCAGATGTTCCTCCAGTATATCCAAACACTCAGTGACAACCTTTTCTTCTCCATACCAAATAATCAATAAGCTACTTTATGGATCAATACAATAACAATAACGGATAGACTACCCATTAGGCCTATACATTACCTACATTTGTGTCATCATTTCTAATTCTGTTGTGACCAAACACAATAAAACAAAGATATTTAACGAACAACAAAAGGAAGAGACGTAAGTTCATGAGCAGCAAATGCTTTTATGGGATGTATGACAATCATACAACCATAATGTTTCCCAAAGCTGCTTTTAGCACATAACCTACATTCAGCACTGTGGCTGCTGTAATTTAAAGCTTTAGAGGAGCTTTACAATTTATTGCAGGAAAATGTTTCATTTCAGTTGATATCTCTTATTATTGATATATTATTCTATTTTATTTTTAAACCTATTTTTTTATCAAGATGAAGAAAAGAAACGGTTTAAAATTTGATTAAATTTAACTATTTAATTCTGAATATAAATTGATTGCATTTTAAAAAATAAACTACTTCAATTAATGGCTTTACAGTTCACCACTCTTCTTTGACATTTTAGTTTTATAAATAAAGTTTATTAGTGAAATCAAGAGTGTAAGATATGCAAGTTTGTTCTTTGTTTATTTTTCTTAACTGTGATTTTGTACTTGACTTTGAAAGGAGTCATGTTATTATTGCTGCCAATACAACCCAAGAGACTGTCTGTGATAAAAAATATGAAGCTGCTAAATGCCAGTGCTCTCGCAGACAGCTGTATGCTAGCTTTGCTAACAGCAGCATTCAGGTGTTAACTGAATTGCTTCAGACCACAATAGTGCCATGCTGGCACTGACCTATCCTTTATTATTTACTGTTTCCTCGCTGTCCGCCCTCTCTCACTGCATTCTGTTTGGATTGATTTTTCACATGCTGACGGCGCAACCAAACTTCATACCTGTTAAAAGATTGGCTGCTTGTATTTTACCTGCCGTATACTCCATTATCAAGGGTCACATATAGCCTCACATGAAAAGCTGTGCATATTTATAATGTGCTTTCATGGCTGTACGCATTTCGTCAACTTGATTAAAGTAAAACTACCAAATATTGTACAGAACAAAAAGGCGTCTCTGTTGCTTGTACCTATGTCCATCATTTTGTTGGCCAGGCCAGTTTGATGAGTACCGCGTTGGTTTTTCTGTCAAATTTGGCTCCTGGTATCCTGGGGCTGAGGCAGCTAATTCAACCGCTAGCTGCCAGGCTAACACAGCTAATGAGCTGACAGACGTAAGCAACAAGTAGGCTAAATCTATCTGTCCATCAGGACACTCCGTAAAACACCCTGGTACTGTATTGCCTGGCATCAAACTGATCTTACATCATTTAATGACATCTTAATGTCAGACAAAAGTGAATCATCAAATCATTTATAAAAGTTTTAGACACTCATTGCTACAGTGTAGCAACACTTATTGACATTTCAATGACATATACAAATTGTACCTCTGCAGTTGAGGAAAAGAAAAATATTCATGACAAAATCTTATAACAGCTAATGTCAAAACCAACCACATATGACAGTTTAACGTAATATCAAATTTTGCCCACTATTGTACAATTACAGGCTCAAGTTTTTTTAATAAAGACATCTCAACTTTGCATTAGAAGTGACGCAAATGACTGATTAAAACTTAATGAAAACAGTCTTAAGCACTCTTATAGACTCCTTTATGCTCATGACAGGTGTCATGTCAGGGTTTATGTGTCATGTTAGTCCTCTACAAACCTCCTTTAAATAAAAGGTTGCCAGAACTTTTACTGATTTAGGAGAAATGGAGGGAAGCCGTTGCAATTACCAATTTTTTCACCGCTGTAACAAAACTTCGTTGTTAATGGTAATGAAGAAAAGATAAAGTGTTTATTGTTCGAGAAATTAACCGTGGCCATCCTTTTGTGGTTCAGGAACAGCACATTTTTGGATTTAGTGGCTTAGTAATGTGTTTTCGGAAATCTTTAACTGGTTAAATACTGTGAAAGTTAAGTAAAAGAAGGTTTTTTATTGGTTAAGGACCAAAATTCTGTTCTGACTAGGAAGAATTTAACAAGAGCTTTTAATGGTTGAGTAAGTAAAGTATGAACTTATTACAAAATAATGTTTTGTTTACAACTTTGGGAATAAACATTTATAGGAGAGATTTATTGTTTATGAACAAAACTTGGCTATATCGCCTAACAAATTAGATTTCCTCGGTTCTGAAATCAAACCAGGAAAACTGAGGTAAAATGTTTGGCACAAGAAAGGAGCTGAAGGAACCATTTACTGCCTGAAAAATAAACTGAGAAAAGCCAAAACTGGTTAGGGAACAATCCCAGCAAAGCCTTTTAAAGATTGTAAAGCACTTGTACTGACTTCGCTTTTATCGGTGAGTGATGAAAACGAGCACAAAATGAGATAAAACTTGTATTATAATGAAATTGAGCTGTTGCACTAGCAATTAACAACATTAATAAGAATGAGTGAACATTATATAAACATTCAAGAGACAGTTGCCAACCCTCTGCTTATGAAATGGAGATGTTAAAATACAAATATGAGTCAAGCTTTACCAACACATAAAGTAAGTTCCCATTAGGTGTATTTGTCCTAAAGTCAAAATGTCTGAATGTGTTAGAGCTTTAGATAACATCATTGTCATTAAATTGGGAAAAAAAGTCATCCAGGAATTAGTTCAGTCTACAGTTTAAAGTATCATACATTCAACTTTCCATCTTGCTTTGCTCTTCAAACAATCATGAATGCAGAGTCTTCCTCAGAATTTCTGCAGCTTGCAGTGTGACTTATGACTCTTACTAGAGTAAACCAAATCAGCTATGTGCTGGAAAAGAGAAAAATTTTAAAATGCAACGGCAAAATTTCTGTGGCCTTGGGGCTTGAAGGACATCTCTAAGGAAAGGCAAGATGAAATGCGGCCAAAAACTAAGACTAACAGTAATGGTTACACTTACAATTTGACTCCTGTCAGACACAACATTAAAACCCAGTTTTTCTTCCTCATTTCTTTGGACTGTAAACTTTGAACATATGTCCCTCAGTAAACATCCCTATGGACCGAACTTGTGCCCACTTCCTAGCCAATATACATTCAGTGCCAAGGTCTTCTTTAGAGAAGACTTGTTCCTGTTTCCTCTCAGTGACCATATTTGATATTTGTCAGTTCCACTCTCAAAGTTGTGCGTGTCTCCTCCACTGTTAGGATCCATAAAGCTCCTCCAGTGAAATACAGTAAGCTCACTTGGCAGTGGCAAGCGCAACTGTGTATGCCCACCACTCATTTATAATGAACATGTCTTTTGATGCGTTGGTGCAGATGGTGCTGATAGTTTTTTTTTTTTCTTCCCACAAATCTGATTGACTTTTGTCTCTTCCTTGTCTTGATGAATTGCCCCCAAGGCCGTACTGACTAAAGATGACAAAATAAGAACTTCAGAATCTAAAATCAGGCACATACATATACATCTACAAATACATATACATTCAGCATCAGTGTCATCACTGTTCTCTAAATGTCTTCTCAGCACCTGACCAGAAACACGCCCATTTGAAAAGACTTTAGAGATGATATACTGTAGTATGATTATTACACATAGGTCTTTCAAAGTCCTGTGAAAAATATCAAATTAATATCAGTAAATCTGACTTTATAATAAGAAAAGAAAAACCTCCAATTTGATGCGGAAGTTGATTTGATCTATCATCACAAACGCTTTAGAACCACAAAGATGCTTTCATGTTTCTCTCCTTTCTCCTCATTTCATACATGCAGACATTTAACAGTGCCTTGCTCCATTGGACAGTGTAAATGCATTAATACCATCTTGCAACATGTAAATTTGGCACAGCCTCAACCCATCGGGAGATGTGTGAAAAATCAAAAACCAGAAAAACAACAACACAAACAAAGAAAAACAAAAAGTAAAACCACAAGTTAGTCAATAGCCCAACTCAGTAAGCTATTTAGCTTGAAAAGGTTATCCCGAGCAGTCCTTCTTTAGTAAGATTTGACTTTAAGCCGAGGTAACAGGTGCTGATGATAAATTAAAAATGCACTCAATGCCCTGACAAACTAGATACATCTTAAACCTGTTAATCATTCAGTAAATGTGTCAGCACATCATCTTTAATCAGTAACATCTTCATGACGCAGAGAGGCTGTAATATTATTTGGCCTTTTTGTTGTGATTGGTTATATCTGAAGCTTCAGCATTTTTGAAGCTCTGCTAAACATATTCAGAGATTGAAAATATATATATATATTTTTTTACATACAGTCATACCCAGCACAGCAAAGTGAAATCCCAGCTCTACGTGCTAGTGTCAAGTGCACTGACAGAATTAAGCTATATGTAGGCTGAAGCCAACAAGTGGCAGAACTTGTGACCATCTCAAGCTAAAACCCACAACAACAATATGAACAATGTGTCTTTTACATCATAACACAAGCATTAAAACAAAAAGTGCTATAATTAATATGAACATCAGAGACTGACCTCTATGGATAAAGCAGCTGATCTAAAGTCAGTCCAATAGATGATGACAAATGGCACCATAAAGAGTGTATTTCTGAGAATTAAAGCATATAATTAGCATCAAGCATATCAATCAGTCATATCAGGTCAGATCTTGGGTACTTGTTCACATAAGCCAAGTTTTAAGACTTTTTTAAAAACTTGTGTTAAAGAATGGTCTTGATCTGATTTACATTTCTTTACAACTCTCCCCTCATGACTTCGGTGACAACACAAACATTTAGAACAAAAGAAAATGGAGGGATTACATTTAGTAGTAGACTCCAGTTTACATTAAAATCTGATCCAATACCATTTTAGATAGAGCCCAATTACACCAGATTCAAACTGTGTCATGTACCCTAAAACAACAGCCTTTCACACCATCACTGGAAACAACCGGCGGATGTAGACGGTGGGTATAAGCCTGCCTTTGGGTGACTATTTCAGTCAGCAGTCTCTTCCCATGCTTCTGGTGCATCAAGCTTCCAGATCTTTCTCCAGCACTAACACATGGCTGTTGAAATAGGGCTGGTTATGTGAGACTATCACCACGGTAACAGACATTTAGGAATCAGATATTACGTCTTTTTATTAAGTGATCTGGGTGTAATAACTAATTTCATATTGATTCGATTCAGCATGAGCTATTACAGCCACAATATGAAGCATCATAAAATCATATTCTGTCCTGACTAGGATGCCTTGATTTGATTAAATTGATTATGTTAACAGTGAAAGTACAAATGTGAATTGTAAAAAGTTATTAATTCACCTAACAATATATCTGACCAGCAGAAGAAATTCAGTCATTGGAAAACAGTATTCTTCTATAATAATACATTTTAGTTTTTTTATCTCCTTGTTTATGTTGTGCTACCGCATCTTTTATACAGGGAAAGAAAACATGTCTTCACATTTTATTTTGACCAGAGTTTGTGACATCTGACATTTTGTTTTGACTTGCATCTGAATATTAAGTCCACTTCATACTAAAAAATGTATATGGTGTATTACCATTTAATCTAAAAATAAAGTAAATAAAGTTAATTACATGATATTAAAGGTAGTTTCTGGTAACTTACGGCGTACATTTGTAAGGTAAAAATCAGACCTAAATGTACAATGAGGCCTATTAAAGGTAGTACAATGATCCCTGTGTGGTGCTATGAGGGAAAAAAAAAACCTCATGATAACAGTTTTTGGTTTTGGTTATAATGACAGAACGACAAATTATACTATTCTGCACAGTAAAGACTGAAACCCCAGGCACATGCTTTAGCTTTTTATTAAGGATAGAAAAAATACTACAATTGCTTGTGTAAAAGATTATACATATGGGGTAGAATTTTGTATTCAACGTTATGGATACAGAATGAGAGTGGAGTGATGATGCTCTAAACATGTAAATAAATGACTGAACTGTAAATCCGACAGTCTAAACCGCCCAAG
This sequence comes from Naso annulatus, assembly GCA_029783625.1. Taxonomy (NCBI): domain Eukaryota; kingdom Metazoa; phylum Chordata; class Actinopteri; order Acanthuriformes; family Acanthuridae; genus Naso; species Naso annulatus. The sequence goes on along the minus strand of JAPZDX010000009.1, from coordinate 23,814,956 downwards.
AAGAAAGCAGACTTGTTCTTAATAAGGGTCTAATTTAATAACTATGTGTTCCTCAGCCTTGTATATGGGAGCTCCAGGTCATCCCACCCAGACTCAGAGCTGCTCCACCGACAGGCCTATGGCACCCCACACCACCTCCAGGGCTATGCAACCAACCACCATCCAGGAAGTTCCAGACAGGGCGGGGCCTGGGGGGCTCCTGGACGCACGCTTGGTAAGGATTCATTGGATGGTGTATCTGTTGAAATGCGAATCTAGAAGTTCTGTACCTAAGTATTTCGATGTATATCACGGTTAGATTTTGGACAGGTGTAACTTTTTGCTTTGAGGATATTTAAATTTTTACTTTATATTCATAGGCTGGGTGAGAGATTTGTATTTTTTGTTTTGTAGATATCTTTACTTCTAACTAGTGTCACATAGAGAACACAGCTTGCAAAACATTTAACACAAGGGCAGACGAGTGCAAATTAAATTAAACGTTAGGTTCCATCAGACTGTAGTGTGGCACTTCAGGAGAGGCTCGAAATTCAGCCAATAATATCAAAGGTTTGTACTCATTCAAAGTTTACAGGTACACTTTTAATGTCAAGGTACACTTGAAGACTTACTGCAAATGCGTTTCAAACTTGCACTTATAACACAACCTTTTTTCTTTTAAATGTTTTTACCTGAAGGTGCCTGAAATAGAGCAATAGAGAAACTGTGTAGCCTTATGTAACTGACTGGCAAAATGTGTAATTACCAAAACAGCCTAAAAATAATTTCACATTTGACTAAAGTTCTTTAAAATCAGTTGAAACACTGTTTTCTATTGTGATTATACGATCTGATGAAAATGTTTTTGGAGGGCTGATAATAATACTTTGAGTAGTTAACATCAGAAATTTTGAACACATCAGTGTAGGTATGTTAAAATGCAACATTTTGTCTGTTTTTCACCTTTCACCTATAATTTTGATAAAAGCAAGACAATCAAGTGATCACTTTGAATGCCTTTAAATTTCTCATTTCCTTTATTTCTTTTTTGGTCAACCTTGCAAACTTTAACATTCACGATACGATAATATTCATTGACAATAAGCAATTCATAATCAGTAAATTCATAGCAAATGAGAATTAAAGCACTGTTTTAATAGTGCAACCAAAGCAACTGTGGTGCAGTGCTCCATCTTGTGCAGAGTGTTTTTAGGCACAGCTCCTGTTCTTGCTCATATAAGTGCTGTCGCATCATGTGCCAAACAGTTTGTGACAGTGGAATGTAAATGAAGGATGAGGTGATAAATCTCCCATCTCTTAACCACATGTTTATCACTTATTTCAAACCTTTTAAAGAACTGCTAGTTTAAGTGTTGCATGATGAAAATGGTGCAAAAAATGAGAAGATATACAAATCATTTCTCCAAAAGTTATGGTATAATATGAAGGGTGAGGAGAAGCAGGATGTAAATGTGTAGCATCACAAATTTCCAACTAAAGCAGGATGTTGACTTCTCTGTGCAAAGCCTCTGGCCTGTTTTTCATTTTATTTTGTAACACAGTGATCTACATAGTTCTTTCTTTGCTTGCTTGAGGTTCTTACTCTGTTATATGCTAAAGTAAAAGCAGTACAATAAAAATAAAACTTAAAGTTTAAGATAAAGGAATTTAGAAACTGTTACATGATATATATCGCATGATCTGTTATTATCTTAGTGAATTAAGTGAGGGTTTTGGTTTGTTCCCAGGCTTGTCGGGGCTGTTTGATGCCAGCCTTCACCATGCAAGCCCCTCGCGCCCTGATCCCTCCGTTATGAATCTGATTTCTGCTCTGGAGTCCCGAGGTCCACAGCCCCCACCCTCTGCTTCCTCCCTCCTCTCTCAGTTTCGCACTCCTTCTTGGCAGACTGGTGAGTGTCAGCCTGTTATGAAAATGCCACACTTAAAAGAAAAACAAACTATTTTTTGTTAGTTCTTGTTAATATTGAAATACTTTTTTTTTTCATTTGCAAAATAATTTAAATTAGTTTTATTTACTTCAAGCAATATCCCAAAAGTAAAAAGCTCTTAGTCTCAAAATTGTAATTTGCTAATTTATTCAATTTGAATGGTGACTTGCATTTACAAACACTGTCCATGTAATGTTATGTCTTGTAGCAATGCATTCCCCGGCCCCAGCGGAGCTTTTTATTTCTGGAGCACTACCGGGTTCCAGTTCCTTCCCCTCGTCCTCAGCCCTTTCTGCATACCAGCATCCTGGCTCTTTCTCTGGAAGATCTTTTACTCCCTCACTATCCTTGCAGGACACGCCTACATTTAGTCCAACCTCCAATGGTTTGCTATCCCCCCATGATCCCCTGCTGCACATCAAGACCCCCTCTCAGTCCAGCTTGGGCTTTGATCGCTTGCTGTCTTCCCAGAGTGCAACTTACCGGAGTTCCCAGGAACCCCCGGGCCCTCCTCCAACCCAAGCCCCTTCCACCTCCTCCAGCTGCCATGTCCCCTCTCCCCAATTCAATCTGTTGTCCTCCCAGCTCCACAATCAGTCCTCTCAGCTATATAATGCCTCTATGTTCTCTTCCACACCAGCACTGCCACCCACCGCACCTCCTCCACCCCAGCCTCCTCCAGAGAGGGCAGTTTCCCGGCAGGACAGCGTGATAAAGCATTACCAACGCTCCTCCCCAGCCCAGTCGGCTACGCTCCCCCTACAGCAATATATCAGCTGTGGTGGGTCAGGCTACCAGCAGTTAGCTAGCCACCACCGGCATTCTGGTGTTTCATGCAGTCCCCTGGGTGAGCAGAGCCCATCCTCTGACCCCAAGCCCTCACTAGGGATGGAATCCAAGACGTATCGACCTATCATCCAAACTCCTTATACATCATCGTCCTCCAGCTCCTCAGCCTCCTCCTCGTCTGGCACTAAGGGAGCCAAGAGTTCCAGCTCCAGCAGTGGCTACTCCTCTTCTGGCTCAGCTTCATCCACCTCCCGTACCCCTCACACTCCACCATCAGCCTCCTCCGCCTCCTCTTCGACCTCATCTAGCTCCAAGACAAGCACTGGCTCCTTGTCTGCTCCTTCGCGTCAGCAGCCCCCGCCTCAATCAGTGCCAGCACCACCTCCTCTGCCAGTGGTGTCATCCACCCTTGTTCAACAGCCTGCACCCAAACAATGCCTCTCCACCTATGACTCTCCCTCTGTGGCCAAAACTAGCACAGGTCTACCAGAGCAGACCCCTCCCCAACAACATGCCCAGTCCTGCTCTCCCAGCCAACCTCCACCTACACACATGGCCCCGTCTTACGGTGGCTTTAACTCACCTCATGCCCAGGACCTGAGCTCTGGATCAGGGGGCACTGGGGGGAAGGCCTTTACTGGTATAGGCTCAGGAGGTCGCTCATTTTCTGCAGAGATAGTTTTTGGGGACTCGAGTTTTGGTTCAGCTCCTCTTAGAAGAGCAGGTAGTCCTTCCTTAGGGTATGGTGGTGCTGGAGGATCAACAGGAAGTGGACCCATATCAGGAGCTGCTGCACTTGGCAACGGAGTTGGATCTGCAGGATCAGGGAGTGGGTCTGCTGCTGTTGGTAATGGAGGCAGCAACTCCTACCACTTGCCTGAGTCTAGTCCGTCACCCTCCATCAATTCTAGTATCAGTCGTCCTGGGTTGCATTCTCCTGCTTCTACTCGCCCTGCACAGTCCCCTGGAGGCTCAGGGGCCACCAAATACTTGTCCTCCATACTCTCTCCTGCTTTTATGTCCTCGCCACAAGGTTTCCCTGATACACAGCAAGCACAGAGTCAGTCCTACCACTCAACACCTCCTAAACCAAAAACAGAGACCAATATGCTGGGAGTTGAGCGATCTCAAGATGAGGAAGAGGATGATGATGATTTCCTCATCCACCACTTATTACATGCCCAGAGCTCAACTCCCCATCCATCTCAGCATCACCAACCTCCTCAGCAACTATCCCAACCACTCCCACAAGGGAGAGATGGTGAAGGCAAGGGCGTGACCTATGAAATGAACAAGCTCTCTGAAGAACGCTACCACCTTCAGAGTGTCATTCGTACCAACAGCATCACCAGCACTTCAGGTCCTGGAACAGCAATTGGTAATGCAGCAAGTGGCTTAAACAGTCAGTTAGAAATGTCACAGAAGAAACAACAGCAGACCAAATCAGAGTTGACTATATCAAAGTCAACTGCTGGAGGGGTAGGAGCGGTCACTGACTCTTTTTCCCACTCCCACTCTACCCACTCCCATCAACAACAACATGACTCTCTGGGTTCTGTGGTGCATTATGGAAGAGGGGACCCCTACACGCAGCACCCACACTCACAACATTCCCATCATACCTCACATGTGTCCTCACACTCTCAGCACTCCCAAATGACGCAGCACTCTCGGCATACTCAACACACACAGCACTCTCAACATTCTCAGCATAGCCATCCTCATACCCACTCACACAGCCACCCTCACATGGAGCTGAAGAAGACTTCGGATTCCAGTGACAATGCCTATTTGTGTAACACACCAGATGTGCAGCAGGCTCGACAAAACCAGGTCCCACTCTCTCTGATTGATTCATCACCAGATCCCCCCCAGCAAAGTCACATGCTGCAGTCTGTCCTTTCCCATACCACTCGCTCCAAGATGGACCCTCAGCAAGCCCCCTCACAGCAACAGCAGCAGCATCCTTTGAGCCAGCAGACCATGATGGGTTCAGCCGGAGGAGCAGGAGCTGCAGGGGTGGAATCCAACCCACAGAACCAGTCCTCACAGTTGCAACTTCAGCTCCAAACCCAGGGTATTGATACCCACTACAGCCTTGTAGGTCAACAAAGAGATCAAACTCAAGCAAGTCAGAACTCAGTATCTCCGCTTGACATGTTAGAACAATCTCTTTCCCGGACAAACAGCAGAGACAGCGGAGGAGCTCTGGACAGAACTGGGGTGGGGGTGACTGTTACAGGAGTGGAGGGAGGTGGTGGAGATAGACATAGACAACAGCACAGACTTACACCTCACCACCATCCCCAACAACCAACCTCAGACCTCCATGACTTCCTCTCTGAACCTGATTTGGGCTTGTCAGCCCCCTCACACCTGCACCACCTTAACCAGCCTCAGGCCCATGCCCACCCTCATGCTCACCACCAACAGCAAACACACAGTCACCATCAGCTGTCACACTCTCAGTTAGCTCACCCACACTCCCACCGGATGGCACCAAACATGGGAACTCCTCAACAACAGCAACAGCCCCAACAAAGAGAACCTGAAACCCAGCTGTCACACTCCCAGTTAGACCAGCTGAAACAGCATCAGTTTGACACAATGAGCCCAGTTGGTAAAGTAGGACAAAATCAAGTTCAGCAACCCCAGCGGTTTGCGCCTCTAACATCCATCTGCTTTCCAGACTCTCTTTTACACGATGAAGACCGCTCTTTCTTTCCTGAAATGGAGGACATGTTTTGTTCAGCTGATTACAAGTCAAGCTGTGCTGGAGATTCTGCGACGGGACAGGCTGCTCAAGAAAGCCTTACCCAGCAGGGTCATGGGCAGGGGCAAGAGGGTATGGAGGCCTTAAAAACAGCAGGAACTGGAGAGGACTATGATATGGTTGGTCATCACAATGATCCGGGCTATGGGCAGTACTGCCACAGCCTTCCAGGAACAGGAAATAGTAATTTGCATTTGGACCTAGACTCTATGAAGACCCACGAGCTTCCCTCCACTGTGAACACTGACCAGCTTGGCCTCATCCAATCCCAGACTCCCACTATAGGACTGAGTTCAGCAGTTCAAGGGGATGGCTCAGTAAACAAGATAATGGGAGCCGTGGGAGTATGTGGAAGTTCAAGCACTACAGGTCTGACCTCACCTATCTTCTGTTCCTCTCGACCTAAGAAACTTCTGAAGACCAGCTCATTTCACTTGCTCAAACAGCGGCGTGAGCCTCAGCCTCAAACAAAGAAAAACTATGCGCAGGAGTATGAATTTGAGGACGATGAGGATAAAGCTGATGTTCCAGCTGATATTCGCTTAAATAGTCGACGACTTCCTGACCTGCTCCCTGACTTGGTGTCTAGTTGTCGAAAAGTTGGTGGGGCATCAGGAGTAAGTGGGCTGAGTCCACTGATGGGTGACATGGATTTCTGCCATCCTTCTGGCTACTCTTCACTTGGACACACCCCACAAACCCTCCCCCATGATGGCCCGAAAAAAAGAGGCAGGAAACCAACTAAACCAAAACGTGAAGGCCCTCCACGCCCTCGAGGTAGACCACGTATACGTCCTCTTCCAGAGCCTCCTTACTGCAGGGGGCTGATGGGATCGGTGGCTGGAGAGAGTAGGAGAGGTCGTGGGCGCGGTCGAGGGCGAGGCAGAAAAGGAGAAGGGCTTGTGGAAATGCATCAAGATATAAACAAAGCACAAAGTCTCCCCTATCATCATCAACAGCAGCAGCATCAGCAGCATCAACAGCAACAGTTCAGCCAACAGCAGCATCTCCAACAGCATCCACACCAACATCACAGACAGCAGGCAGACCATCACCAAGCACCACCACAACAACAGCAACAGCAGCATCACCTGCATCATCAGCAGCAGCACGTTTCTTGCCCTCACCAACAACTGCATCATCAACAGCAACAACATCACCACCACCACCAACAGCAGCAACAACAACCACCATCACAAGAACAACAACAACCGTCTCAGCAGTCCCAGCAAGATCTAGTCAGACCTATCAAGGTAACATAGTAGTGGACAAAAGAAGTGATATCTTGATAATCTAATGATAATCTTAGCCTTTTCTAATGAAGATGCATATACTCTCTCAGAAATGTGTAAAGACATGACATGACATTACTTATGTCATAATTTGGCCTAAATCAACCCAAATAGATTTGATACTCCATCCCTGGGGTAAAACTAAATTAAATACAGGAAAAAAACTCCCTTGTTCACAGGTGTGTGACATGTAACTCTGCCAAAACTTGGTACAGCTCGTGGACCCTGTAGAATTCTCCTTATTTCTGTGTTAGTGTGATTTCAAATGTGATTAGATCTTCATCTAAGTCCTTTAAATACTGGAAGAGGATCCAGTTAACAAATACCACACATAGTACACTTTTTTTATTGCTTGACATTTAATTATCAGGGCACAATTATACTTTTCACTAGTCCAGGCAAACAAAAAGTAGCTTGTCTGGGTAAAAATATAATATAATAATTTACTTTTTTCATTTCGTCTGCAAATGCAGGATTAAATGCATCCAAATTGTGTCCACACATTAGTAAGTAATTATTTAATAGTCAGTTTAAAATATTAATTGAAAATAATGTAATAATTCGGTACATTTTAAAATTTGGTTATTTGAATGAATCTCATTTACACTTGGAACCGTTACTTTTCTGTAACGATTTCCTCATTTGATCCTGAATTGTGAAGCTCTTTGTAAGTCTGTTTTAATATAAGCTCTGTAGATCATCGGTATCATGATGATTAATCACTGCAATGGTTAGTAGTGCAGGTGGTTAGCGGTGCTATAGGAGCACCATAGATGTGCCTAACAGTCACACATAAAAACAATTCTTCATCCATTTAGGGATAAATGTGAATGTTAAAAGAAAGCTCATGCACTTCACAATGATTAAGATTTTTAAAACAGAATCAGTAAAGACCCAGGTGTACAGTCTGTCAGTGAGGCAGGGACTGCTTAACTCACGCCTAAATGACATCACATCGACTCTGAGTACCCCTTTAAACAAAATGATTGTCCTTGAGAGTTTTTCCAGCATAGACATTTACCGTTGGATAATTTTGCTCAATAAATGAAAAAGAATGAATAAAATTGTTCCTGTTTTGGGACAAGTGAATGAAAATCTGATTGCATTATTGATAAAATTTAGTTACATTTACAAGTGTTCATAATTTTAGAGCGGCACTGTATACACAAATTATAAATACGTTTGTGTGTGTGTGTGTGTGTGTGTGTGTGTGTGTTACCTCCTGCTGCTAATGTTTTCAAGTCTGCCCACATATATCCTTGCCTGTTTTCTCAGTGTGCGATGATCTTCTCTTGCCGGTTCTGGCCTGACCACTTATTAGATTACTCTAAGAGCAAACCGTTAAAAAAAGACATGCTTCGTGTTAGAGGAGTTCAGTATATCTCTGTGGAATTATCCAACAAAAATTGTTGTATGCTTTATGCTAAGAGTCCTGCTGAATGTCTTAATCCTTCCTTTTTGTCTGTTTTATCAGATCAAACTGCCCATTCGCTCCATGCTTCCATCAGAATCCTTGTTAAGGACAGACTCGCTCTCCAGCACTGAGCCAGTTCTATCTGATGGGTCAGTGGGGTCAGCACCATCTCTGGGCCTGAGTCCTGGACCCAGCACCACCATGGATATCAGCAGAAACGACCTAAACCAGACTCAAGACAAGATGATGAAGCATCAACAGAAATCTGAAGAGGTGATGACCACACAGGAATTTTAAATGCATGGGCTATGTAGTATCTTTAGTTGATGGGTAAGCAGTTATGTTACTGCTGCCCTGTAACAGCCCTTTATTAGTTTCTTTCTAACAAATGCTGAACTTGTCTTTGTTTTTTATTTGCAATCAATGGTTATGGTAAAAATTTCAAAGTTTTAAATGATCGGTAGGTTACATGAATTTAATACAAATTGTCAGTCAAATTTTTAATTAATAATTTGTTAATAATTATCTGACCTTATGTTTTCAAGTCTAACTGACAGACAGTTCAGTCGCTGCATATTTGAACAAACATCCTCTTATTGCACCAACATTGTGGGTTTTACATTAACCAGGGACTGAGGATAAAGTGCTGACACAGCTTTAAGGCTGTTGGATTGTCTTCACATGTGTAGCATTCAGCCCTTTAGAAAACCTAGTCCTGCAATTGAAGAACAATGCAGCATGGCAGTGACCCTTAATATAGTGCAGCCAAAGCAACCAAAGTGTTTATAAGGATTTATAAGACAATTAAAATGTCTTTGACTGGCCAAGTCAATCACAAAACAACTGAGCGTGTGTTCAGAAGCAGGCTGAAGGCAAAATGCTGTACAGAGATGGCAGAGCATCACCGAGGTCTCGCCAAGTGTCTGCTGCTGCCTGTGGGCTGGAGACTTCCGCTCGTTTTTTTTAACATGATGATTTGGTTTGAGTTTATGTAAACTTTTCTGTTACTTCAAATTTAGGAGATAATGTTCCAAAAGTGCTACAGTTTCCACACTTAAAAAAACTAGGCACACACTTTATAGTTATTATGAGGCCAAAACTCCCCCTTTTAGAGTACAATGTGAAAGGGGCAATGCGATGATAGGACCACAGCAACACAAATATTAACAACAGCAATAATGTAGCGACGCAATCCGTATTTTCTACTACTGTTAAACATTACATGCACATTTTTTCTAAAAAATGTAATGTTTCTGATTTTATGAAATCTTTACCATTGCTTCTTCAAGATGTGATATGTTGAGAAAAACTGTATACTCAACAATCTATCAAGAATTTATTAATTATAAATTAAAAAATAATTTTTCTCTGCTGTTGACACAGATGACGTGGAAGAAAGAAATTGACGATCCACTGAATCCTGATGCCTGGGCTACTATGCAGAAACTCTCCAGTTCAGTAAGTTACTTCACAGTCTCTACAAAAATGAGCAAAGCCGGGAGCTTCATATATAATTCATAGCTCATCCGTTCAAACTCAAGCCTCTGGTACAGAGAGAGAAACACACATTCTCTTCCTTCTTCACACCTCAGGTGCCCATAGGCTCTTCTGCTAATACCTGTATAGAAAGACATCATTTTGCCCTGTTATTTGTTCAAACTATGTGGAAAAGATTTGGTCGTGTTGTCTCCAGTGAAACAAACACAGTATTAAAATTTTTGTTTTTTGTGGTGTGGAGAGAAGGAGGTTATAGTTGACTGACAGCCAGCTCTTTCTGACTGACAAAAGAGAGGAGAGAGATGGCTGTTACCAGGGCAGCTGTTGCCACGGTGACTACATTTTTTAGTGCAGGAACCTTGCTGCCACCTGCTGTCTGTTAAGATTCATTACCTACAGCCTGGTGTGCTGGACCTGTATTTATTGAGCTGTTTAAAGTGACATGTTAGAATTGAGTTAATTGAATTTTTTTAATTGTCTTCCTACTCACAATTTTAAGAATCAAGAAGTTTAAAAGAGAGACGAGGTGAGCACATCATGTTTTGGAATGAAGATTCAGTATAGCT
>JAPZDX010000009.1:23780345-23791445 GCA_029783625.1 Naso annulatus | reverse complement strand
CAAGCTGCTTTTCCGCATAACTTCTCCATCTCCTCCACCTCGTCAGGGGCGGGGACTTGTAACCACAACGTCCCGCACCATCTGGTACAGGATTGGTAAGGAACTGATTACGTAATGATGCCACCCTGATCTCAAACTGCGCGCTCAGGTCTGACATTGTTTCCCAGCAGTTTGAAGGCAGAAAAACTCAGAGATGGCGTTTACTGCTTACTTTTCTCCTGATTTGTCTTGTAACATGAGAGAAATGTCACATGAACATGTGAACCAGGTGAAAAAACACTATTTTCACTGAAGGGGGTCCTTAAGGTGTTAGAGTTGTAAATGATAGCATGCAGTGGTGGAAATTTTGATGCGCCTATTTTGAAAAGTTGGTGATATCACCTCTTCATAGCTTTGATTATTGAAGTGTCGGGAAGATGGTTACATCCTGAATTGTAAGGTATGCGTTTGAACTGCAAGAGAAAATGTAAGTCCTGAGTGTTGTTGCTTTGTTAAAGCAAAGGAATTTCAAGATGTCAGAGATCTGCATAAAGTCTCTCATTTAGGGGCTTTTAAAAATGGAAGGTCAGTGTGAATCAGAATGCCTTGAAGTGGCTTCTTGCCACTTCAAGGCATTCAAGATTTATTTGTCCCGAGGGAGATTTGTCTTGGACAAAAGGCTGCCACATAGCAATAAATATTATACAGTACAAACACAACAGACTCAAGATAGAAGTATATAACACCGTCTGATCCGCTTTTGACTAAAATGGAAAATCAGGAAGTAATGATTCACAAGGAATCCCTCCTGGAATTTATAGTTAATTTGTTATATGACATTAGTGAGAAAAAGTCTAGATGTGATATGAGTTTGTGTGGAAAGTCAGGTTCAGTCAGGTTCTTGGGCTTTAGGGAAGAAGCTCCTCAGGCACTGCACGAGAGATCAAAGTCGAGCAGTATTTAGCCACAGTGAAAAGGAGGATGAGGTGGGAAAAGGGGAGGATGTGTTACTGTACGTTATTTTAACCTTAAAATTGACTAATGCACACCTTCAAGAATTTATGGGCAGGTGCGTTGGATAAAAAGTACAAACAGATAAGAGGAGAAGGATCCTGCACACTATCTGTACTTGCAAAAAAGTTTATTGAATGTACAACATTTCATTCCTTTACCTGATGAAGGTCCACAGGACCGAAACGTTGTACATTCAGTAACTTTTTTGCAAGTAGCAGATAGCGTGCGGGATCATTCTCCTGTCATCTGTTTGTTATTTTGACTTGCAGTTGAATGCTGGACAAAACTTGAAGACATGTATTCGAGTTCTCCGAATAAACTTGACTTTAAATGTGTGAAGGAAACATGGTGAAAAACTTGTGTTTGTCATTTAGCTTTGACATTTCAGGATCTGTGTCTGACAAGAAGAATGTTATAAAGGAGATTCAGGAGGAGACGTTGGGTCAGTTTCACATTTTGAATCAGTTTGGATGATGCATTTTTTGCAGTTCAGGTGTTAATAATGTGAGAAACAACTTTTACAATGCTAACACTGTAGTGCTGAAAACCACCCCAGGAAGCACTTGACCTACTTACACTGTTAACATCGTTTGCAGGTTTCTCACACTAATAGGTAGTGACATTGATTAATATGTGAGATTTTAGTGTAAATGAGTGTTCCAATGCTTTAACTCCTCAGATGAGTTGTACCTCCCACCCATGAGGAAAATTGATAGCCTGCTCAGTGAACAGAAGAAGAGGTTGTTGAGAAGAGTGAACATGAGCGCTCAGCACCAGGTACGTTTGTTTCAGAGGCACTGCAGTGTGGAAGAAATGTCCATCTGTTTATGATTAGATACAATAACTACCTTAGCGTGGGTTTAAAACAAATTGATCTTCTCTGTATGCATCCTATTCCCACATCTGTGAGTTTTAAACTAAATTTGAGCCGTGTCTCATTTCTTTGATGGCATTCTGTTTTTCTCTCTCCAGGAGGCTCTTCATATATTCCCAAAAATGACAGCAGACCCGCTGGAATCTGGAGCTGTCAAAGTTCACCTCGGTGGGGAGGGTTACAATCGCAAGACCCTCAACTGGATCAAAAGGAGTATTCCTAAGCAGCAGGTGAGAAATAGCACAGCTGTAACACACTTTCTACTCCCATTTTATCTCGTATGAGTCGAGGGATTGTTTGATGGACAAAAACACATTTAACAGAAGAGATCCATATTCAGATAGACTAGCAGATAGACTAAGATTTGTGTGGGTTGAATTAATGAATCTGATGGACTTGCTTTGACAAAGAGTGATCACATCCAAAGGATGCATTCCAGTTATCCTGGAAATCGGATTTTGGAGCTGGGAGTGACATTACATCCAAGTTGACCATGTTCCAGTTTTGAGGAGGCGTTGTTAGCTATTGCTGTTAGCATTTTTAGCAAATACCAGCTGATAATAACACACACTGTGATAGTTTAGGTGCAAAAGCAACATTACAACTTGTCCACAGATATAAGTTAAAATTATGACTGATTTGACTACACAAAAACGAGATTTTTTGGCTTTTAAACAGTGTAATTTACAAGTTTCACACTGATGATGCACGAAGCAGCCATCGTGGATTTAGTTTAGATTTTAAGTGTCATCACATGACTCTTGTTGTTGGAGACTGAAAGCAAAGCACGACCACAGCTCCGTACAATCCTGCAGAAAGATGTCACGATGCCAGCTTTTGATTTGATTTTCTCTCACAAACTTTTCAGGATCTGAAGCTTTCAATTGAAACCTGCAGGATCTACAGTCTGTATCATTCCCTTCACCACTACAAGTACCACACGTTCCTGCATTGCAAAAAGGAGGTACGGATGGCTGCATTACTGCTAAAATGTATTCAGTTTTTTTAGACATTTTGTTCTGATATCCTGTGTGTACTGTTTAGTTTGTTTTTTTAAAAAGTGTTTGATAAAACTTTAAAGCATGCACTTAAAGCATGCATCTATAATGTGTTATGAACATACTTATAATGTGTTATAATGCGCCTATAGTGCTGTATAATCATAGTTATAAGCAGAGTAGCCATAACCATAACACGCCTATAATGCATTATAAGTGTGTTTATAATGTGTTATGTATTCATAATGTGTTATAAATATTCAGAATGAGTAATAATGCACTATAGTTGCATGCTTTAAGTAAAGTCTTATCAAGCGTTTTTCAAAAATCTTTCCCTGAAAAGAAAGAGTAACACAGTAAAAAATGTTTTTTGAAAATATTTACCCCACCTGTTTTGGTGCTACTAGACGTAATAATTTCAGTAAAGTTATGAAGATGATATACTCTGACATCACGCGACCAATCCAGGTAGGATGTGGTGACAGCCTAAGACTCTAAGTTTAAATCCTAAAGACCTGCTCTCAGTCAGACACCTGCATGAGGTCACATTATTGTTTTGGAATAATACAGCTGTATGTATCAGTGTAGATATATGTAGAAAGTTCATTCATAAATTGATGTCTTCAGTAAAAAAATGGCCAGTTCAGCCTTTCTCTCCCAGTTTACCCATTTCTTCAGTAAATGTGTCTCTCTGAAACTCTGTACTTCGACTTGACTTGCACTTTTTGCACCACTGCAATTATTACTTAGTTAATGCACGTATTCACTTGTGATCTTCAAGTCTTTCGGATTTCACAAATGTGACTTTAAAAATGTTAAAAATGATGTTGTGTTTAAAAATCACTGATTCCCAACCTAGGGGGTCCTGATGCCCACTAGAGGCCACCAAAGCTCGACGGCAGGTCACAAGACCTTTTTAATTTTAAGGGCTGTAGGTATGCAGAGATAATTTATTATACTGTTTGTTATGCATGGTTTATGAGTGTAAGAACACATTTGTCACATGTACAGTAGAACTTAAATTCTGAAGAAAACTAAATTTTTTTAAGTTTAGAATATTAATGAAGAAATAAACTGAAAACATTCTCACGGGATAAGGTGAAGACTAGAACACAGTTTACATTCATAGAGCTTCACTTGCTGCTTAACAGAAATTGCAGGGAAAATTAGAAAAATACGCTGTTACAACAACAGAAGAGCTAACAGAACAATGGCCCTCTAGTTGCCAAGAATAAGAAACGCTGACTTTTTATTTAAAAAAAAAAAAAGAAAGCCAATAAGTATTCATTATTGAAGACTGATGGTTGCTAATTTAAAAAATACATAGTCAAAAAAATGATTTGTTTAAAAAAAAAAAAAAAAAAATTGCTAATCATTTCAGGAAAACTCGTCTCTGATTCAATATTCACAGAATTTATCTGCCCAAAATTTATCCAAATTGCTTGTTTTGCACAAACTTTTCTCACTGTATTCTCTATAGAGTCGCTAAGTCCCGCCCCTTCAGGTGGACCCCATGGGACCTTATTTTGGAAACATTTTGTACAGCAGTCAATGGACAGAGAGAAATTATTTTTCTATCCCATTTAAACTGTGCACTTATTCAAATATGATTGTTATTTTAAAAGATAATTTTACAAATCAAAGTCGCAGCTTGTCGTGAAGATAGTTAAGTACCAAGTAATTTTTGTGAAACCGCTCAGTGAGCTCTGTCTCCTGTCTCGCACGTCACCAACACTAATACGGCTGTAACTTTAGCAGTTTCTTTGGTTCCTTCAGAACAAGGGAGAATGGATTCAAAGAGGTAAAAATCATTACAGGCATGGGCTCACTGGGAGCTGAGACTAAGCAAACACAGTTAGTCGCTTCTGTAAGAGATCGTTGTTAAGTTGGCATGCGACGATTGGGTATGAGGTCTTTCTAAATACGTATTTTTAAAGTTTTATACCTCAGCAGTTCTATGATAGACAGCAACTTTTCTCGCTTGCAAAATGATCTTTTAAATTGACATACATATTTGACATCTGTGGTACAATTGAAACAGGATCAAAAGATAATTTGTCTCTTTACATTGATTACTATTAATAATTTGTCCGAAATAAGGTCCCATGGAGCAGAAGTAGAAGGGCCGGACTCAGGCACGCTATCTGGAACAATTGTTTAGTTTATTAGTTGTTCTGTATTTTTTATGCATTACGTATAATATTACATATTCTTTTAAAGTTAGTCATTGTGTTGTTACTTTACTCAGTGGTGTTACATAAAGTTTTTAAAATAAGGTTAGCTTTAGCATAAGCATCCTTCAACATCTGTTTACTGGTAGCCTAGAATTAGCGACTAGCTGTGACCCTCCAGACTTACATATTCCTTCAGTACCTGACGGGTTGATTTCTCTACAGCTCCAGCTGTAGATGTAATCCAGCTGTGGCAAATTACTTGTGTTTTCTGAACTCATCTATAGTAAACATGTCACATAAAAGTAAAATCTTTCCAAGCAAAGCCTTCAGTGAGCCTACTGTCATGACAATGGCTCATTCTGATTGGCTGTCATAATGCACAGTTGGTAATGTGATAGGTCAAGAAGTTTGTCCGTCCAACAAAAGATATATTTTAAATGTTGTTTTTTTCAAAAATTTTTTATGATCAATTACTGCAAGAAGTGCACAGATCAACCCTAATGTGCCTTAACTGTGGTTGTTCTGTATATGCATGACAAAATTGATGAGTCAAAAATCCACCCATGTTTTTACGTCTCTGCCCTTCAACCACTTACTGGTATACACATAAAATATTCCACAAACCACCTGTTACAGGCTACATCTACATTACTCCATTTCAGTTTTAGGACGCAGCACTGGAGTTTTCCAAATAAAACGGGGACAGCAGCGTTTCCAAACTGCTCCGTCTTAGGGCTGCTGAAACACTGGATTAGTGAGGATGCCAGGCTGAAACCTAGCCATGTCGATGTGCCTTAAATTAAAAATGGAGTGATGTCGATGTAGCCACAGCCTTTTAACTTTTTTTTTTGAGCTGCATTATGGACATTTGTGTACTAAATGTAACTGAACTGTTGTTTCCTGAACAGACTGACAGTATTGAGCAGGCAGCGGAGGACCCCGGCCAGGAGGAGGTGGTGCAGCAGTGCATGGCTAACCAGGGCTGGCTGGAAAGCCTCTTCAACTCCTTCATGGAACTGCTTAGCCTCAGTGCCAAGGCCTGAAGGACGACCACAGCCTGGCCACCAAACTCACACACCCACCTGCAGGGTTAAGCAGGTGGAGGCATCCAGAGTTTGTCAAATAAAAGAATCCCATGACAAAAAACTGTGCGGATGCTAGTAGTGCATTGGTTCCAGCGATAACAGCCACTGCTGGTTTGTTCTTGGGAGGTTTAACTTTTAAAGTGTTTTGTTTTATTATTAAGTCCATTTTAAATTACCTCTTGCTTTCAAGAAACCTATTGAAAGATAGAGGCTAGTGAACTCTGTGAATGTGTTGGATTTTCCTCAAAAGTCAAAGAAAGGGACCACAAGATCATTTGGGTCGACACTTCAAAGGAGATTTTGAAGACCTACAGAATATTGACAGACACACAAGCTGTCTCTAAGTACAGTATGTATCGACAACAATGGTTTGTATAATTTATACAAGGACATTTGTAAAAATGACCGTCCTAAAATGGGATTGTTTGCTGTTATTATTTTTGAAAAATGTTTTAAAGGGGTATACATAAAATGGCCCGCCTGCAGTTTTTTGCTTCTATCAGACCAACGAAGGTAAAACTAGAGTTGAGCGAGACAGAAGTGACTATGTGATAGTCTCTCAGTTAGAAATCAGTCAAGATTGATGGGAAATGTATTTAAAACTGAGCTGTGTTCTTTCTGTTTGTGTTAAAAGACAATAAGAGAGAGGATTTAATGCCCATTAAGATGAGGAAAGAAAAAATAAAGCACGACTTTCTCTAAGGAAGTGTGAGGTGAAATGATCCAAAAGCATAAATGTCAGTGTTTAATGTTAGTCATTTTTATCTGTTTGTTGTTGATGGATATTTCCTATTATTTGGCCTCTCAGAGGATATTCTTGCAGAGCAATTTTGTTGTTTTGATGTGTAAATATTGTACAGCTATTTCATTCTCTAGTTCCCAGTTGCTCTTCTGTACATGAAATTCCTGTATTTGACATAATGAAATAAATCTGTTCAAATTACAAATGTGATGATGAATAAACCACCTCTGCCTTTTAATCATTTCACTGAAGTGAGAGCAGTGCATGAGACTGTGGATTTGAGCTGATGCAGCGCTGCACAAAAGATCCAGAAGGTACGTTCAATGCTTAGCTTTGTTGTCGTACAATCCAGGATGGTGCAATGAAACGCAATTGTTAATCAAATTATGTTTCAGTATCTTTTCTGTGAACTTGCTTTGATGTTTGTTGACTGACTTAAAGAGGGAGTATCTTATTGTTACATACATGGGGAACCTTGTGAGGAAATTCTAAAGGGCCACGGTGGAATTTACAACCTTCCAGTAATTTTGGTATCCACAACTCATATGATGCAAATCCATTTCAGATTATTGTAACATTGCAGGTGATAAAAGTGGAGCTCGTTTTCAAGGTAGATGATTTTAAACCATCACCATAGAGAATTTTGATCACTGATGACGCAAGTTACCATGTTGCACCACTGCCATTTTACTGTTTGACTGTTGGCTCAAAAGCCTTTTGTCATCTTAGAAAGAGGTAAGCTTTTAGGACCTGACAAAATTTTTTCACTGTTCTAAAAACTTAATTTTTAATTTTTATTCATCTGTCTAAATGTTTCCAGTTACACTTTATTCGGATAGTCCACTTACAGATAGTTAACAGAGTATTTGCAACGTTTCAACATCATTTTTTAAGGTATTGTTTTCATAATTGTTAAATATTTGTGTATGCGTTGTTGAATACTATAATGTTTTCAGAATGTTAAAATGTTCAACAAAGATGAATGAAATGGTTAACTGGTTAGGGTTAGGTGAAGCAGTTACACTATTGAATGTCAACTGGTATGTTGTTGAAATGTTACAAATACTCTATAACTTATCTGTAGGTGAACTATCCATGTTAAATGTTACCAGTTTATTCTTAACTTAATTTTGATCAGGAGAGAAAAATGCAACGGAGGGTAATTAAATTAATTTATTAATTATGTACAACAAGGAAGTAAAAAAATGTAAGAGGAGTTTTTGTAGTCATATCCCATCATGACATCATTATTCTAAGGTGGAAGTGATGCCCTGAGCTGTACAGGAATGTTTCACCAAATTGAATATTTTGTAACTTACCCTACCCGGCAGTAGCAAATTTAGTAGATAAAATATGTAATATGGTTGTTTAAAGAGCGGATAAAAGTACAATGACTATTTATTATTCAAATGAATTATTATTCTTTCACAACCTACCCATTGAGTTTCAGTCTGGATTTCAGAAGTGTCATTCCACTGGTTGATGTTTGCTGTATCTGACTGTTTACATTAGAAAGAAAACTGATGAAGGAAGCTCTGTGAAAGGATTCGACCCTGTTGAGCACTACTGAAGAAACTAAAAGGTGTAAGGTTTAATGAATCAGTGGTCAAATGAGAATGTTCTTTTCTTTAATGAGTGCACAGGCAGAATTTAAAATAAAAACTGCAATACAAGAATTTCCACGTCTTGGGTTTGCTTAGTACATGTCATGCTTTTTGGCCCATTAGATTTTGGGATTTTGTGTATGAGAAGAGATTTGAGCCCTATTCCTGCTAAAGGTGGTTACATTCACCATCTCAGCTCATCTACAATACATTGAAACAGTTGAAGAGTGCTGGCACTAGTGTTAGTGGGGAGAGTAAATCCACAGCTTAAAGGGTGAAGGAGGGAGGAGGGAAGGAAGCTGTGGAGTAAGAAGGGAAACAAGATTAAACAGCCATTGTTTTATTCGCTAGAAGGAGAAGCTGCCAGAGGCTGTGTGTCCACCTCTCTCCCACAGACAGGTGAGTGCAGGAACTCATGGTCATGACATCATGCTGCTGCTGAAACACTGCGTCGTTTGTGTGCGTCAGTCCAGAAAAGCTCTCATTTCATTACCTTTCAGTTCCAACAGTGGTTTTCCAGCATGTTTATGTTGCTACAATCAACTGAAAACTGGTGTACCAAAGAAGAAATAACAAACGAAAACAAATTAATTTGATGACCTTGTGTTTCTCTTTTATGGCAGTTGACAATTTAAAATTTATTAATTCTGCTGTAAGTTTTTATCAGCATGTGATGATGTAATTTAAATTCAAAGAACAAGTTTCAATGTACACCTTGAATATCTAAGACACTTTTAGTTTTCAATAGCTGACTTTCTATCAAACTGTGCATGTGAAGTGGTGGCCTCTGTTTTGCTACGTGATCTGATGTATGTTTCTGCAGGATGACATTGCTACATATAAACTCCCTAAACCCTCCTGATCTGTGCCTCTTTGTGACTGATAGCTGCATGTCTGAATGTCTGTTTACCTCAGGGGGCAAATTAACGAATCCTATAGAGACAATCTGCTCTGCCTCTGATTGTCTTACACTGATATTCTTACCTTTCACTCTCACTATTTGCTTTGTTTCAAATGAGACTGACAGTTTCATGTTGTAACATTTTGGAGGATCTACTGATCAAAATTAAATATAATATTCAAAAGTATCTTCACTGATGTATGGTTAACTGAAAATAAGTTGTTGTGTTCGTTACCTTAGAATGAGTTCTTATATCTGCAGATCCTCTTCCTGTTGCACCACCATGTTTCAAAAGGAGCCCAGAACGAACAAACCAAACACCGACTCTAAAAAGACCTTTAAGTTTTTTTGGGATGTTTGTGGCAACTGCAGATTCTCCTTCACACTTGAAAGGAGAGAGTGAGCAGATTGATATCCATTTGATTGCCATCTTGAGAAGATGCAACTAAATCTTACACACCTTACTTTCAACATTCACGTAGTTCCTCTTGACTGACCACAGCATTAGTCCAACATCGCCTCAGACTATTTCCCAGTGTAGCCACATTACACATCAGTGCAGCTATATACAAACATCGTATTACAACAGCTAGCCAGGTGGGCAGGACTGTCACTGAGCTGAGGGTGGTGCTGTGTTACATGCTAACATAAAAAAGGGACGGAAGAAAAGGAATTCTGACTGTCAGGTACTTCAAGAGCATGATCATCTGGCAGAAAAACTCTTCCGCATGAACTTTGGACTTTGTAACTTTGCAGATGTTTGTCATGCGCAAAAAAGATATATGAGGAGAGAAACCCCAAAAGCATAATGTTGCCACTTTAAAGGTACTATATGTAACATTTAAAGTTGCAGTACATAACTTATGCAAATAAGCTAGCAAGCTAATGTTAGCTGAGACCCATCGGGAAGCAAATTCGCTGCAGCCGTTTGCACCAGCTTGCGTCTTATTTCGTTTGTTGTCACTCCCTCTTTGAAGTCCAGTTTGAACCGAGACGAAACGGTTGCAGGGAAAGAAGCATCGGAGTAATCGGTCAAGCTGACTGACAGTGTGGCTAGCAGACACTCTGTTGTTGGCAGCGGCAAGTCAGAGCATGGTTAGCTAATCAGCTCATGCCAATGTCACCTGTTGCTAAGAAGTGCAGTGTAGACCGGCCAATCAGGACAGAGAGTAAAAACTGTCACTGATTTTCAATGTTTTTAATGAAACTGTCATCCCTTAGGCAAAGAAAATATCATGATAACTAGAAGTACCACCTGGCAGTTATATGCCTCTGTGCAACACGCAGTTGGTGGAGAGTCAGTACAGTGTGGTCTGGAAGAAAAGGGTGGCTGGTGTTTGTGGTAGTGTTGGCTATTTTGTGGTGTAGGCGCCTTGTTTGTAACAAATATAGGTTTGAAGAGCTATAGCCAAATGATATTGTGGGAATTGGTTGTGCTGGTAATGAAATACAGGAGGCAAACAGTCAAATGGAGGTGGTGAAGACTGCTGTCGTATGAATGACCTCCAAAACCTAATCAATTCGTCCATGAGTCATAGTGGACCTTTGTATCAAACTTAAAGGCGCCATAGGTAAGAATGTGGCCCAAAACAGTTACTACACTCGCATTCAAAATACTGCGGTGAGTCGTATCCGCCTTCCCTCCGCCCCCCTCCCCTCTAGACTTGAGGTTGCCATAGCGGTTGGCGTATCCTCCGTCAGCAACGAGCGAGGAGCGACTATGGCGAGC